>BQNB010013952.1:0-31016 GCA_026074375.1 Tanacetum coccineum | reverse complement strand
CTCCATTCCCAAAGCACTTCGATGGCTGAGATTGTCTCCAAAGAAGATCAAAAGAAATCAAAGGCTGGGATTTGCTCTTGATTCTCCTCACACAACAAGCACACTTGTTTTTATCTCTCCAAAGAAGCACAAGATGCAAGTCCAATACTTCGGCTATATATATAGAGCTTCTTGTAAGCCTTTGAGCAGATAGATATCTATGTTAGAAACTAGTCTTTAATTTTTAATTTAACTTAGCTTATTTTCAGTCCTTACAGCTTTTTACTTTCAGCTTGTAACACTTTCAAGTTTTAATGCAAGTTTGAGTTTTTAAAGTCACTTTATAATCCCAAGCGTTAAGTTTCTCAATTGTGTTGTTTTGTGTTCAAAAGCTCTCAATACAGCTTGTTTACAAACTGTTTTAACTAAGTGAACTTAAAAAGTTAAGTAGTTAAGAGAATATCACACCAATCACTCTCAAATATACCTCAGCTTATGTTATGGATGATAAGCCAGTTCTGGATGGGCTTATGGACTCTCACTAGCTTGCTTTATGCAAGCTAGAGCTTGTAGATTCATTGTTTGACCCTGTTTAGAGCAAGGGTTTTGTAAGTCTATCTCTCTTTTTCTTATTATTCTTACTTTCAGCAGAACTGCTTGTTATAAGTTAACACTGCTAGGCCAAATCAGCCTATTTAAGTGCTTATTCTTAATTAAAATTGCTTATAAGTGTCTTATTTTGTTGATAGATAATCTGTTTTTAATTAATTTGAAAGAAAAATGATTTTTAAGGGGTATTTTCAACTAGCAGTACTAACCTTAAGTTAGTACTGCTAGTTCACTTTTGGAACAGCACTAACTTAAAGCTACCAGTACTAACTCCAAGTTAGTACTGCTAGTTCATTTTCTTGGATTTCAAAGGTAGCAGTACTAACTAACACTAGCAGTACTAACTCCAAGTTAGTACTGTCAGTTAAAACTGTTAGTACTGGTAGTTCATTTTAGCTTATCAGCTTATTATTTCAGCTTGTTTAAAATTTCCTTAGCTTTTTAGAGTAGATTAAACCATTTTCCTTTGCTGTTTGCTTATTTAAGCTTATTTTCCTTTTCAAAGTATTTTCAATAATGTATCAGTTTGTAGCTTTTTAGCTTATTTGTCATTTTAGTTCATTCTAGTTGCTTATTCCTATTACTAAGTGCTTATTAAGGTTAGGTGAACTTCTGTTTTAGCTTGTTTGCTTATTTATTAATTCTTTGAGTTTTGTTAGCCTAGCAGTACTAACCTTTAGCCAACAGTACTAACTTAAGCCTAGCAGTACTAACTCTAAGTTAGTACTGGTAGTTAATACTGTTAGTACTGTTGTTAGTACTGTTGTGTTTCTCTTGTTTAATTTAGCTTAATTGCATGCTTAATTTGCTTATTTAGATTTAGATTAGCTTATTTGTCTGTCTTAAGCATATTTGTGCCTTAGTGTAAAAGTTTTTAGTAGCTTTCATGCTTGTTCTAGCTTATGTTCCTTGATTATCTTTGTGTTCATTTGCCTATTAGGTTTAGTACCCAATCATATTCACATCCTGGTCATATTCAAACATAATTCATCAAACGTCTCTCGACCTTCCATTCTAGCCTCGTTGGGACATAACGACCCGGGAACACTCTATACTGCTTCCGGTTTTCTTGATCTCGCGGATTCTGATCCTTGTTGTGTATTTATATTTATGTTTGTATTTGTTTACATATTTGAGGGGTGAGTTCGCGCGTAGTCATTTTGCGCCGCTTGCCGGGAGGTATGAGAAAGAATATCGCTAACTGTATTTACAATTTATAGTTAATCTGAGAAATATTTTCTTCTACAAAAATATAAAAAGTACAAAAATATTTTTCACTTTCTTTTATTAGTATAATTATCATCTAAAAACAAAAGAAAAAAATCAAAAATATAAAAAATTGTCCATAAGCAAGAAATAAAATACATAAATTGGTAAAAATACCAAAATATAATATTCTCAATTGAGGTATTATCATAATAACTTCCGGTGAACTTATTGGTTCCCAACTCGAACAAAAGATTTAAAACTTGCCATTTGTGTCTCTTACGATATACGGCTCACCTTGAAAAGTTGAACAAACTATAAAGTGGGTATAAGGAGGGTTGTTCCTAGGAACTACGACCCGAAAGGAGAAATAAGCTTCGCGCTATTCCTACTCCTCCGCTCACCTGTGCGTTTATCTTTTTGAGAGCTACCGTGAAGTAAGTAGATTATTTGGTTTAAGTTGTCTTATCTCATTGTCCGTTAAAATCAATTGTGAATAAATCATTGAAAAAAAAAAATTAGTGTAAATTTTCTTTTTATATTTCTATTTTGTGCATGCGCACTCGTTCTCAAGCCCTAAACCGACAACCATAAGTCCGACAAACTGTCTGATGAATCATCAATCTTGAGAAACTTGATAATCTCCCATAGTACGATGGCTTGATAATCGACTATGGCGCAATTGCTCGAAGCACCCACCGAGGGTACGAGGATGCTATCGTTATTCGAAATCACCGCGAATAACTTGAAATCAAGCATGTCTACTGAAGCTTGTCCAGAAACAAGCAATTTTTTGAATGATAAAAGAAAACCCACATGCTCAATCCGTTATTTCAACAAGATCACTTCTAACGATGAAGATACCGAACGTACCCAATACGTCGGTCAAACTAGCTATTTCGCCACCATTTTCCCTCGAAGGGCAAAGCCCCTGAGTGATGGCTGGAAAAAAGAACCCCCTCGTCGATTGAAACATGGGATGATCTTGTTACGAAATTTATTAACAAATTCTTCCCTCCCTCTAAAACGACAAATCTCAGAAATGAAATCACGAGATTTCAGCAAAAATTTGATGAGACGTTTTGTGAGGCGTGGGATCGTTTCAATGATCTTTTAAGGGGATGCCCTCATCATGGGATTTCAAATTCATCAACTCGATACATTCTATACTGCCCTAAACTCATTGATCAAGATACATTGAACTCGCTGCTGGTGGTACTTCGTAGACAAAATGCCCTCGAGAATGTTTTAAAAATCATCGGGAGCAATCTAAGGTACGTCAATCAAGAACAAAGCATTAAAAGCTAAAATGAGTACAAGCTCTTCCACCCCAGCAATCTCATCCTGATGTGCTGAACTCAAAGACATTGTTCGGCCATTGGATTCTCGACAGAAATAACCAAACCCCAGCTCCGCCCCCGTAAAAGGCGGTTGAACAAAGGTTGTGTAACTTTAGTTGTGAGGGGGTGGGGAGGTCATTGTTATCAAACTGTCAGCACTAATATCAACATTTACCATTACAATAACCAAGATTATGTGTCCCAAGCCGCTGCGGCAATTTCACAATCTAATTCTGGTTTACCGACTCCGATGATCTCAAAACAAATCGACTCCTGGTTTTCCTCCCATTCAGAATCCCAATCAAAACAGAGGAAACAATTTCAACCAAGGTCAGATTTATCGACCTCCGGTCAATCAACCGGTAGCTCATCAAGGACCTGCTCCTCAGACACACGGTGTGTCAAAAACAGATTTTGAAAGATATGTCACGGCCAATGATGCAGTGTTGAGAAACATGCAAAACCAAGGTCAAAACCTGCAATCCCAAATGGCAAATTTGACTGACATGCTTTCAAAATTTGTTACTGCTAATACAGCTTCTACTTCCGGTTCTGGAACTCTTCCTGGTAACACTGTTACCAACCCAAAGGAAGATTTAAAAGGTATCACTACCCGAAGTGGTGTTACCATCCAAGGACCAAAAACAGTTAGTCATGACACCGAGGTGACGAAGGACACGATGCCTCCTGCTAATAACGGAAGCACCGAAGACGTCCAACCTCCTGTTGTTCAAATTCAGTCTCGTAATCCAAATCCTGAGCCAAATGTTTCTCCTGTTGATACTCCAATTCCTAAAGCATCAATTCCATTTCCATCAAGAAGAAATGATGAAAGGCGCAAGGAAAAAGCTAACGAACAAATTGAGAAATTCTATGAAATCTTCAAAGATATGAATTTCGAAATTAGCTTTTTGGATGCTTTGACTCTTATGCCTAAATTCGCCTCAACTTTAAAAACCCTAATCGGAAACAAAGAGAAATTGAGTGAAATGGCAAAATTGAACGAAACTTGCTCGGCGGTCATCCTTAACAAGTTGCCTAAAAAACTTGGAGACCCCGGCAGATTCCTTATCCCATGTGAATTTTCTGGCATTAACACATGCAATGCCTTGGCCGATCTCGGTGCAAGCATCAATCTTATGCCGTATTCCGTGTGGAAGGATCTCTCTCTTTCCGAGCTTACCCCAACATGCATGACGCTAGAGCTAGCGGACCGTTCAATCACTACACCAATCGGTATCGCCAAAGACGTCCGTGTGTTGGTGGGAAAGTTCCAATTTCCAGCCGATTTTGTGGTTGTTGAATTTGAGCCAGACCCCCGAGTACCTCTAATTCTCGGGAGGTGTTTTCTGAAAACTAGTCGTGCATTAATCGATGTGCACGAGGGTGAAATTACCCTTCGTGTTGGCAAAGAGGCCATAACTTTCAACCTAGATCAAACTTCGAGGTACACGGCAAATTTCAATCATATGACGGCAAACCGGATTGACGTCATTGATATGGCTAGTGAAGAATACTCGCAAGAGGTCTTAGGTTTTTCTGATTCGGTAGCATACGGAAATCCTTCTCCGTGCTTTGATCCTATTGTTGCTAATTCATCTCCGACCTTAACTCCATTTGGAGAAAGTGACTTTCTACTGTTCGAGGAAGCAAATGCTTTTCTTGCTCTAGATGATGATACAACTTCACCGGAAGTTGATCCGACTTATTATGATCCCGACGGGGACATTCTCATCCTAGAAGCATTCTTGAACAATGAACCACCGACTCCTATTCCAAATCAAGGAGATTGTTCACCAGAAACCCAAGAAGAAATCAAACTTTGTGAAGCCAAAACTGTTAAATCTTCGATTGATGAACCGCCAGAGGTTGAACTCAAAGACTTACCTCCCCATCTTGAATACGCATTCTTGGAAGATGACAACAAGTTACCAGTCATCATTGCTAAAGAATTAAGTTTGGGGGAGAAAGCCGATCTGATCAAGGTTCTTAAGTCCCACAAGCGAGCCATCGCTTGGAAATTATCCGACATTCAGGGTATTAACCCGGAATTTTGTACCCACAAAATTCTAATGGAAGAGGACTATAAACCTGCAGTTCAGCATCAGAGAAGGGTTAATCCAAAAATCCACGATGTCATCAAGAATGAAGTTGAAAAACTTCTTGACGCAGGATTGATTTACCCAATCTCCGATAGTCCATGGGTCAGCCCGATACATTGTGTGCCCAAAAAGGGTGGATTTACCGTTGTTCAAAATGAAGAAAATGAGTTGATCCCAACTCGATTGGTTACCGGGTGGCGGGTATGCATTGACTACCGCAAGTTAAATGAAGCCACCCGTAAAGACCACTTTCCACTCCCGTTTATGGATCAAATGCTCGAGAGATTAGCGGGAAACGAGTACTATTGTTTCCTTGATGGATTCTCCGGGTATTTCCAAATTCCCATTGACCCTCGTGATCAAGAAAAGACCACATTTACTTGTCCCTACGGAACGTTTGCCTACCGTCGCATGCCTTTCGGCTTATGCAATGCACCGGGCACGTTCCAAAGGTGTATGTTGGCCATCTTTCACGACATGGTTGAAAAGACAATGGAAGTCTTCATGGATGACTTCTCGGTCTTTGGGAATTCCTTTGAAAATTGCCTCTCCCGTCTTGAGAAAATGTTGCAAAGATGTGAAGACACCAATTTGTGTCTTAACTGGGAGAAGAGCCATTTTATGGTCAAAGAGGGCATTGTCCTCGGCCATAAAATTTCTAAAAATGGGATTGAGGTTGACAAAGCCAAAATAGATGTCATTGCCAAATTACCTCATCCCACCACTGTCAAAGGAGTTAGGAGTTTTCTTGGTCATGCCGGTTTTTACCGGAGATTCATAAAGGATTTTTCCAAAATATCCCGACCAATGACTCATCTTCTCTGAGGAAGAATACTCCATTCATCTTTTCTTATGAATGCATCCATGCCTTTTCTAAACGTTAAGAATAAGCTTACGAGAGCTCCGATCTTGATAGCCCCAAACTGGGATTACATTCCGAACTATATGTGCGATGCAACAGTGATTACGCCATAGGGCAGTTTTGGGGCCACGTCATGAAAAACACTTTCGTCTATCATTATGCTAGCAAGCCGATGACCGAGGCTGAATCAAAGTACACCACGACGGAAAAAGAAATGTTAGGCGTGGGTGTATGCATTCGAAAAATTCCGATCTTATCCTTATCACGAAATCAAAAAGCATAGTGCATCGGACCATTCTGTTGCTCTAAAGTATCTCCCCCCCCCCTTTGCCAAAAAGGATGCTTAAAGCGAGATAGTGCTCCGATGGGTTCTCCTCCTCCAAGAATTTGACTTAAGTTCTTGACACAAAAGGAGCCGAGAACCTCTGCAGCCCTGATCATCTGTCCCCGATTAGAAAAACCCGTATGAAAACGTTCTCGACCTAAAGAGATTAATGAAACCATTGCCTCTCGAGACGTTTCAAGTATGGTGACTTTTCTTGGTGTATTCTAGTACCTCGTGGTTTGCCGACTTTGCAAATTACCATGCGGGCTAACTTCGGTTGTGGAAGGCTGTCAACCCAACAGAACAATAAGTTTTCAAGGACGTGAAACATTATTTGTTAGGATGACCCCTTTTTTCTTTTTGTTTTTTTTTAAAATTTGTGAGGATCAAGTGATCGGCGATGTTGTGCACGGCAAGGAAGCTCTCGACATTCTGAGGCTTGCCACAATGGACCCCACCCGGGGGACATCATGGTGCAACCTAACGCCAAAAAGTCTTTGATTCCGGCCTTCTGTGGCCCCATTTACAAGGCTGCCCACGGAGTTTGTCAAAAACTCTGTGAATCGTGCACGGAAAGGAAAAACTTCGCACGGGATGAGATGCATCAAAAAACCAGCCACGTTTGTGAAATCTTTGACGTTTGGGAATTGACTTATGGGCCCGTTCCCGTCTTCACGACGGGAACAAATACAGTTCTCGTGGCGTTGAACTACTTGTCAAAATGGGTGAGCGAAAGCGCTCCCCAACAATGATGCCGAGTAATTTGCATTCCTTAAAATCTCTCTTCGCCAGATTTGGTGGGCCCTCGAGCTATCATAAGTGATGCCAGGACTCATTTTCTGCAATGACCAATTTGCAAAGGTCATGCAGAAATATGGAGTCACTCACCGTTCCCACCGAGTTCATCCACAAACAAAGTGGGCAAGTTAAGGTGTCAAATCGGGTTTGAAACGTTATCCTTGAAATGGGACCATAGGTTGAAAAAAACGTTCTTCCTGGTTGGACAAACTCGGATTAATGCCCTATTGTGCTTGGAACAGCGTACATAACGCCCATCGGGTTTGTACTCCTTACAAGCTTTGTGTATGGGAAAGGCATGCATCTCCAAACGAGCTTGAAGCACAAAAGCCTAGATTGGGCCATTGAAACAAGAAACTTTGATCTTTCTACTGCGGTTGATCACCGGAAAGTTCAAATGAATGATTAACGACTTCGTCTTGATCATGCCTTATGAGAACTCATTATCTATAAGGAAAAAAAAAGAGAATCATGACTCCAAGTTCAAAAATCGCATTTTCAACGTCCGGTGGATCGAAGTCCTCCTCTGTAATTCAAGATTAAAGATTTTCTCAGGAAAACTAAAATCCCGTGGTGTGGACCATTTTACCATAACTAAGCCTTTCCTTACGGCACTGTGAGCTAATCTAGCCAACGGGTGCCGAATCTTCAAGAGAATGGTCATTGTGTTTAAGCACTACTTTGGTGGGGACGTACCACAATTGGTAGTTCCGGATCTCAAAACCTTCCCATGGGACAGTGATTGCGGGGAATTAGGGTCAAGCTAAAGTGCCTTAACAAGGCGCTTCGTGGGAGGCAACCCATGCTATATCGTAGTTGTAATTGTATGAATAGTGTTGTCTTTGTTGTGTGAGGAGAGATTGTCTTTTATCACCCGTGTTTCGTGTTGTTTTTGATTATTTGTCCAGGGATTGTCCGGATTGTGAAGGCTCTTGTGTTCTCGGTTTTGTTCTATACGATCACTCGAGTTCAATCCTCAGCTTCATTTAGGAATCCCGGATATCCTAATCTAATCGATATGTAATGTTTTATCATTTGGCATACTTCATAACGGCCGTAGGATAGAGTACCCTTCAACAACATCGAGGACGATGTGTAGTACTAGTTTGGGAGGGGGGGGGGTATCTTTCGTCGGATTTGATTGTTGCCTTGCCAGCTTGCAAATGCCTTAGTACATCTTAGGATATGTGTATATAGAAGTGTAAGGGTTGTAGAAAATTTTGTATGGATTTGGTTGGGAGGTGTTTTTGTGCCGTAGCATATAGAGGTGGAAAAGGAAGGTTTTGTTTGATTTTCTAGTTAAGTGTTTATATGTATGAGTTCTCTTACTAGATACTTGCATGTATATAAGATATAGATGACTAAAAAGGTGCAATAGTTAGTCAAGGAACATAGTATGGTCTTTAGGGATGGTCTTTAGTCAAAGTAAGATAGGTATGGTGTGTCATTAAAGAAGTAAGGTGTTCATTTGACCAAGTTGTAAGTGTTCTTTAATTTTTCATGTATATCTTTGTATATAATGCAAGAATTTCGGCATAAGTGAGATATATATGATATATTTGAGTAAATTTTATGTATTGGGTATAAAAGTGGGTATTTGTTGAAGCGTAGAAAAGTTTTCGTGGTTCCGGGAGTGCCTAAACGCAATTTATCGCGAAACGTATACACTTTACGTATCCGATAAAAATAAAATGAACAAAGTTATTAATTATCCTCAAAATAATTATATAACCCTTGCTTGATGTAAACATTTAATTGTTTGATGCCCGTTTACATTGAACGCTAATTTTTGGCGTACGCGATTTAACTTAACGTTTACAATTTTAAGCAAACACGTACAATAACAAAAATAAATAGCACATTTATTGACGTCGTCAAAGACTTGAAAACACAGGGTGTTATAACCGGTCATTGGTTGTGATATCCTACTAGGGAGCGAGTCCTAGGTAGGTGTTCAAACTAAGCAACACATTCCTAGCTTTAAGAACTTATGAAATTGATAAATATGTTGCAAAAAGTTCTATGGTTTAAAATCAAGTTACAAGTGCCTAATAGGTTGTTGCTTTGAGTCATGATTCATCTGGAATTATGACTATGAAAATAAGTTGATCTATGGTTGATACGAGCACACACATTCAAATCATATATCCATGTTGGGAGTAAAAAGTTCGCAAGTCATAAGTATGAGGGCTTAACATCTAAACTTATATCGACAATGATCTTGTTTAATTGCTTAGCTTGGGACTTGTGAAAAAAATCGGGGACGATGAAATTATCCGTCAGGACGTTCGTGGATTATTCTACGAACGTTTCTCATTCTATGATCCCATTGTTGATAAATAAAGGAAGTCAAACAAGCAAGTAAAAAAAAAAAAAAAATAAATAAATAAATAAATTTTTTAGAGTAATGTGTAAATATAAAAATTGGTGAGAGCCGGGACTTGTCGAGGCTATTGATTCTTTTATTCCCTTTGATAAACGCTTGGCTACTTTTCCAAGTTATTAGTCGAGGGGATTTGAGATTTTTGGTTTCTCGAGTGCTTACTTCATAGCATTGCGTGGGACACGCAACATCTTAGTTTGGGGGATTTTGGTATGTGCTTAATTACACATACCATTTTCCATTTAAAACGAACTTAAAAGAATAAAAACATACCAAAAATACATTGTATTTGTATGTTTGCATTTGTATTGTGCAGGGAACGGATATCTCACAAAAAAGCGAAAAGCCAAGCAAAAAGCGACAAAACATGACACGGGATGAAAAAGTGTGTGAAGGCGAAGCCCAATCAAAGACAAGTCAACTCCAAGAAAAGAAAAAAAGCAAAGAAAAATATAACTTGAGGGTCAAAAATGCCACACCCCTAAATTTGAGTAATTATGGAAAACAAAGAGAGGGCTGATTATGCCATTTGGGAAACCTCATTTAAAAAAGATAGAAACGTGGAATTAAAAGAAGAAAGATGTGGAGGGTGCTTATTCTTGTACAAAAGCCAAACTTCCCCTTAAATCATTCATCAACCTCTCTCTGCCACAAGCCCAACTTGATAAGCTCTTCCCGCCCAAATACCAAAACCAGCCAGCACCCTGTATTTCTCCATACCTCGTTGCTGGCCAAAATCACTCACATCCCTACCCAATCATTGTCATCATCCACCCTACTTTCCCCCCCACTTTATAAAGTCATGTTGCATCCCCTTCTCCATTCCCCAAAGCACTTCTAATGCTGAGATGTCTCCATAGAAGCTCAAAAGAAATCAAAGGCGTGGGATTTCTCCTAGATTCTCCTCACAACAACAAGCACACTTTGTTTATCTCTCCAAAGAAGCACGAAGGATGCAAAGTCACAACTTCGGCTATATATAGAGCTGTGCTGTAAGCATTTGAAAAGAGAGGAGAAAGAATCCTAAGTTTTTAGTTTTAATTTTAACTTAGCTTATTTTCAGTTATAACACAGTTTTTTACTTCAGCCTGTAACAGCTTTCAAAGTTTAATGCCAAGGTTTAAGTTTTTAAAGTCACTATAAAATCCAAAGTGTTTCTGTTTCTGAATTGAGTTGTTTTATGTTTTTCAAAAGCACTCAAAACAGCTGTGTTACCAAACGTTTTAACTAGTAAACTAATGTTAAGTAGTTTAAAAGAATATCACACCAATCACCTTCAAATATAAACCTCAACTTATGTTATGGATTGATAAGCCATTTTGATGGGCTTTCTGGACTCTCACATAGCTTGTTTAATGCAAGCTAGATGCAATTGTAGATTCATTTGTTTGACCCTATTTTGAGCAAAGGTGTAGTAAGAGTCTCTCTATTTCTTACTTTACTTGACTATTGCAGAATTGTAGTTTATATTGTTAACGAACTGCAAGTTTTAAGTTTATACTGCTAGAACTAATTCAGCTTAATTTAAGTGCTTTATGTAAGATTGAAAATTGCTTTAAATTGTGTTACTTTGTTTATTTGAAAATCAGTTTTTAAATAAGTTTGTAAATAAAAATGATTTTTGGGAAAATGTTAAAGGCTGTATAAACAGCATACAACTCAAGTCAGTACTGCTAGTTCATTTTTAAGGACTGTAACTAACTCCACACATGTCAGTACTAACTCTAAGTTAATACTGGTAGTTCACTTTTTGGAACAGCACTAACTTAACACTACCAGTACTGACTCAAAGTTAGTACTGTTAGTCTTAACTGTTAGTACTGGTTGTTCAACTTAGCTTATCAGCTTATAATTTCTGCTTATTTAAGATTTCTGTTGTTAGATTATTTGATAGATTAAGAGCTTAATTTTAGTGTACTGTTTTCCGTAGAAATATTTGTTCTTTGTCAAAATAATTTAAAAGAGTTAATCAGTTATAGTTTTGCAGCTTATTTATCATGTTATTGTCCAATCCTGGTTGCTTATTCTTATCTTAAGATGCTTATTTGGGTAGTTAACCTCCTTTTTAGCTTATTGGCTTATTATCCTGTTATTTGTGTTTTTTTTTTGTTAAGGCTAACATACTAAACCTACTTAACATTACTAACTTATCAACTAGCAGTACTAACTTTAAGTTAGTACTACTTAACTTTAAGTTAGTACTGTAGTTAATACTAGTAAGTACTTGTTGTTAGTACTGTTGTGTTCCTCGTGTTTAATTTAGCATAATTGGCATGCTTAATTGCTTATTAGAGTTTAGATTACTTATTTGTACGTCTTAAGCTAATTAGAGCTTATCTGTACCTTAGTGGTAAAAGTTTTTTTAGTAGCTTTCATGCTTGTTCCCAAGTTTATGTTCTTTCTTTAATTTTTTTATGCATTTGCTGTTCCGTATAAATTCACAAAGATTCCTTGTTACAATTCAAACACCAATCATCAATCGTATCTTCGATAATCCATTCTAGCCTCGTTGGGAAAAAACGACCCCGTGAACGCTCTATAACTGCTTCGTTACAATGCTTCTCGCGTGATTACGTCCATGGTGTGTATTTATGAGATGTCTATGTTTTTATTTTATATATAATAAGGGTACAGAACGCTGCGATTCAATTTTAGATTTTATAAAAACCAATTAAAATTAATACTGAAAATATCATTATGAAATCATAATCATTTTTACAAATGATGCGTTAGTAAATAAAAATAATATTATCCTTTACGAGTACAAGATATATACTTTAATTTAACGAAGCACGGGTTACTACATTAAATTAAACTTTTTAAAGAATTAAATAAAAACTATTAAGGTGGTGGTGTAACTATACGACATGTGATGATTTAATTTAAGTGAAATACTTTATAATCATACGACCTATAATTTAATAAAGTTTGCTATGCGAATTGCGAGAAGATTCACTCACTTGAAGTTATATAATCAATCATTCGCATTACGGTGAATTTCATAGCCCCGCTTTAACAATTATAATAATTACATATGTAATTATTTGTTTTAACGAACTTTGGGGTAAAACATCATTGTTTTTACGATTTGGACGCAAAGTTACTCTTTTAACATATTACGATTTGGCTCTAAGTTGCTAACCCAACTATTGCCCACTTATCATGGGAACTGTCAAATTGCTAGTTTGCGAGCGCAGAATGTTATGAATAGAACTATTTTGGGATTGACATCCCCTTCGTGGTGATGAGCGCTACATCGGTTTCGACTGTACTGAAAACACCGAACGTATACATGTCGAACAATTTGGATGTTGCGGGTTGAACATCACATGGGCCACATGTAGTTGCATTAATATGCATTACATAATATGTCGGAGCTTCGTGTCATGAGCTTATGCACTCGTATTACTTTTTAAGATATTGTATGTGTTACATGTCTTTACATAGGAATCTGAGTCCTTATATTTTATACATTTAATAAACCTGTAATTCAACCAACTTTATGTGAACGTAAAATAGAACCATGTTTTTCTCATCAATAAGTACGAGAAACAAGATACAATGGTGGTCATCATTTTGACTCAATACATAAAGATTTGGATGCATTACATTTTAGGAAAATATTTGTTATGTCTTAAAATCTTTTATTTTTCATGGATGAACCCTATTTAAGCTTTCGGCTATTGTAACAAACAAGTCTATTTATCCAATGTATCAATTTTAAACTCCATGATAGAGTCTGTTCTATATCTTCGTGCTATTGATAATGTAAAACAACTCTCCCAATCCATATTCCGCGTGGCTACCCATTTATGGGGTGTTACAGATTGGCTCAAGAGCCTAGGTTAAAGATAACCAGAGTCAATATGTTTTTATACGTGGACAAAAACCATTTTCAAACATTGCATCATACAAATTTTTTTTTTTCACAAGTGGACACATACTCTACTTAACTGAGTTGGCTTGAGATTTGTTACGCTATAAGTTTTCAATGGACAAGTAATACAGTCCTAGTATATACTAACATATAACTATTAGGTCTTATAAAAATATACTTATATAAGTTTATTATCTTCTCCAGCAGGTCATGTCTTCTCATCAACCGCTGTCACCATAACCTCTGTGTACACTTGACATCAGAACTAGGGAGAGTCTTTGGGAGCTGATAGGAGGATATCATTGGATGTGTACCATGAGTCATCGTATAAAGGATACTCTGGAGCATCCAAGCAGCCAGTGAGACCCACCATCCCCCTAACAAATGTGCCACGTCCCGAGCACCCTCAACACCCATTTGAGATACCATAAGTTCCCGCGCCTGAATAACCCCAAGTAAATAGTACCATCAATAGGATGAGGGCCACCTATGTAGGACCAGCCACTACCCACTGATGCCTCACCCGCAGCCCTATCACACATGCTATGTACCCATGATTCTGATCCATAGGAGGATCCCAGGGGAGGTAACTCCGAGGAGGATCATGCTGATTATCCTACTGACGGAGGGGATGGAGATGATGAGCCCGGTCCGTGAATGACACTGATGATGATGATGCTGATGATGATAGATAGTGAGCCTTTCGAGGACAGGAGGATGACTAGGAGGAGGAGGATCACCTAGCTCCGGCCGACACTTCTGCAATAGCCTATTGTGACCCTTCCAGCGGACAGGGGATACAGAGCGTTTGGAGACGCGGATTAGTCTGCACCCAAACCTAGACCACCTCAATCAGTATCCCCTTTGCCCAAAACACGTCTCCGTAGGGCACGGAAGACTGTCAACCTGAGCCACCAGATGTCGCATCCATGAGGCACGCATTGCTGAGCAATGCAGCCAGCACCTTACACCACCACTACATGTGTGCATCTTCACCATTATACCCTACCTATCACCGACTCACTAAAGCCCTACTGATGCAGGGTCACCATTAGGCTATATAGGCAGCCGGATTCGTATGATAGCTGCAGTTGCATCACCACCCTCCTTAATATCCATCCACTTCCTACAAGGACTGAAGATCCCATGCTAAGATTGCCGCCATACGGTAGAGAGCTTGTCATACTGTACTCCCCACTCCCCGGATATGAGATCGGGAGAGGTTCAGCGTCTGGTGCCTGCAAAGACACCGCCAAGGCCTACCTCCAGAGGTTGACACTTGGTATGAGATTTTTGAAGGCCCATGATGGAGAATTGCAACAAGCACCGACCTCCTTGAGTGGGTCGACCATATAGTGACAGAGCTTGATATAACTGATAGGGCAGAGACAGAGGAGGTTTCGAGGTAACGATTTTTGAGGAGAGCAGTGATGATCGAGGCTTTACTTGGACCCTATCAACATACCTATCCAGAGATAGACCATAACACCCAGCCACCCAGCTTTGGCTATAGGATAGAAGACTATATATAGCTCCGTATAGCAATGGGACTAGTTCTGAGGAGAGGAGTGCAGCCATAAGGCACATGTTATACACTTGTATATCACAAGGTTGCCTACGTTGAATACTCAGAACCACATCACATCAGACACGGTTGAACTACACGCTTTGGAATCATCGATAGTATGCGACACAAGAGATAGGCTAGAGGACCCCAGAGCCACCAAGGAGATGACCAAGCTGAGGCTGGCAAAAAAAAAAAAAGCAGCATTAAGTCATAGCATACATTTGTTAGCTATCCTGTATAGCCTATTAAGTTTTAATGTTACTCCCAGCTAAAAGGCTGTTAGGACTTTGTTTATCTTTTTAGCTATCCTTGTATGGCGTGTTAGTATTTAATGGGTGACCCCAGCTAACACCGCCTTAGTCCATATGATTAGTTTATTGTATCTCATTGTACTTAACATTTGTAATCAGACCATCATGTAATGATTTATCGATGTTGTTTGTATGGATGTTTATTTATTTCTGTCATTGTTGATTTCACTTTCAGTTGTATATTCGCTGTGGATGGTGGATCTTTTTATTTATTATTGCATATTCACGTATACTGTTTCTTGATTGTGTGAAATCTGACTGTATTATATTTCTTTGTGATTTTGAAGAAAATGCTAACCAACAAGAAATAACCCCGAGGACAACACCCGCACCACACCCAATCCTACACCACTGTCCACTTGCTAAGGCTCAACTCCAAGCTTGATTGATCACGGCTTTTGCTGCTTGCTTAAATTTGGCAGAACGAGATGCAATCAGAAGCAGGACGCATAACAGCCAAGGGTTCAGGAACCGGCGAAGTAGCAAGTGCCTTACTCAATGAGAATGCACTTACACTGACTTCTGAATTTGCCAGCCTATAAATTTCAAAGGCACTGAAGGAGTCCGTTTTGGCCTACCCCAATGGTTTAGAAAAGATTGAATCTGATTTTCCTTATCAGCAACTGTGTTATTACAAGTCAGGTTAATATGCTCTTGTAACTCTCCAAAGGAAGTGCCTTGACGTGGGTGGATCTCCGCAACTAAAGGCATTCGGAAAGATGGTGCATAACATATCCCAGTACGCTTTGAAAAGGAGATAAAAATAAATATTGCCCTAGGGGCGAGATCAAAAAGCTGGAATCTGAGTATTGGAACTTAAAAGTGAGAGTAACCTATTTGATGACTTGACAATAAACGATTCGCAAGATTGGCACTCATGTGTGATAAAATGTCCCCCGAGGAATCACTAAAGTGGAAAGGTAGTCGGTGGTCTTACCCGACGATGATTCAAGGGCATGTTAAGGCATCAAAGCCCCAGTCAATGCCAAGAGCTAATGGAATTGCTACGAAATGATGGAACAAAAAGATGCTCACGTTCACAGAAAGAACGTCAAGCAAAGATAAGAGGAAATTTGAAGAACTTCAAGGAACAACCAAACCAACAACAACCATTCAAGAGAAACATGTGGCACGGCTTACACTGCTGGACCTGAGATAAGAAGTACCTTATGGAGGAACCAAAACCCTATGTACCAAGGTGCAATTTATCACCACGATGGCCATGTACTACAAAAGTGCACTAACTGCAAAAAGACTGGTTACTCGGCCCGTGATTGTAAAGTTTCGACCTTAACTCTAACAACAACAACAATAACCAGAGACCCAAGGACCTTATCCATGAGTTATCACTTGCTTTGATTGTGGAGTAGCAAGGGTCACGTACAAGAGTGACGCCCAAACTAAGAATGAAATCAAGGGAATTCTGGCTGGACAAGCAATCCCTGTAGGCAAGAGCTTAAAGTTGTGGCTCTGCTGGAACTACCCCGAACTCAAATGTTGTCACGGGTACGTTCCACCTCAATAACCGTTATGCTTTCAATACTATTTTGACCTTGTGCCGAAAGAATTTTCATACTACTGCAATTAGTTCTTTTTTATTGATATCATCCCAACAACATTAGAAACCATGGTTTTATGATGTTGAATTTAAGCTTGACGGTAGAATAAATTTGTTAATACACTTATACTGGTTTGCACTTTAAAATTTTCTACATCATCCATTCAACATCGACATGATCCGTAGAGATGGGTAGGTTTTTTGACGTCATTATAGGTATGGACTGGTTAGCTAAAAATCATGATCGTAATCGTTTGTGGATGAGAACTTATTTCGTGTTCCCTTTGGGACAAGACATTAATTTTTCATGGTGACGAGAAGCAACAACTGTCCACGAGTTCCCGATTGAACATCATCACGTTGTACCAAAACACAAAAGTATTTGCAGGAGGAGATGTCCTATCTTAGCTAGCACAGTTACTGTGAAAAAAGGAACGGAAGACAAGTCGAAAGGAGTAACAACTTGAAAGAAGTGCAATATCATACTTATTCTTGAGGTATTATCCCGAGGACTTGCCGGGTATTCCACCCAACCCGCCAAGTGGAATTTTTAGATCGATCTGATACCTGGTGCTGCCCAGAACACGGGCAACCTTAATCGACTGGCTCCATCCGATATGAAAAGGAGTTGGTCGGACCAAATTAAACGCAACAATCCAAAAAAGCCTATATCAGACCCAAGTTCCTCACCTGGTGCGCTCCGTCTAGTTTGTAAGAAGAAGGACGATCATACCGGATTTGCAATGATATACCAGGAAATAGAATAAGGCTGACGGTAAAGAACCGTTATCGCGCTCCCGAGGATTGATGATTTATGTTCGATCAACCTAAAGGTCCCGTATCTACTCAAAAATCGGAACCTGAGGTTAGCTGGGTTATCATCAACTACGGGTTCGTTGAAGAAAGATAATCGAAGGCCGCATCAGAACTCGATCAGGACATTATGAGGTTTTCAATTTATGGCCTTTTTGGTTTGACTAATGCACCTGCAGTATATATGGATCTCAGAATCGGTTGTGCAAACCCATAACCTGGATATATTCAGTAATTGTCTTTATTGACGATATTCCTGATATATCTCGAAGACAAAGCAGAGCATGCAGAGCACCTCAAGTTAATCTTGGAGTAGCTTAAGAAGGAGCAGTTGTATGCCAAAATTCCTCTAAGTGCGATTCTGGAACACTAAGGTACAGTTCCATGGTCACAAGTGATTGACATCCAGGTATTCATGAGGATCCTGCCAAAATTGAATTTGATCAAAGATTGGTCTCTCCTAAGTCTGCAACGAGAGTTCGTCAGTTTTTTGTGGCCTAGCATGCTACTACCAAAGATTCATTGAGGATTCCTCAAAGATCGCCAAACAATGAACTAAGGCATGCCTCAAAAGAAGAAACAAGTATGATTGGAGTGACAAGGTAGAATGCAGCCTTACATTTTGAATAAATCAGAAGTTGTGTAGTGCGCCACTTCTGCGTTACCTTACCCGAGGGACAATGAAGACTAAAATCGCTTACTGAGACTCTTCGATCAAAGTTGGGCGCAGTGCTAATTGCAAAGAGAAAAAGAAGATGATTACTTAAAAGCATCACACAACTAAAGATTCATGATAAAATTACACCACTCATATTTGTAGTAGGCAGCAGTATATTCGCTCAAAAGATTTAGAGGCATTATCTGTAGCGGGACAAAATGTACATGTTACTGACCACCAAAATTTTTACAAACACTATCCTCGTTCAGAGGATTTAAACATAGACAGAAAGCGCCGATGTTGGAATTGCTTAGTGATTATGATTGTGCAAATCCGTTATCACCAAGAAAAGGCAAATGTAGGTGGCTGACGCAATTGATCAGAAGAGGAACGAATCAAGCCATTACGGGTTTGGGCCTTAGTTATATGACTATCGTTTAATGGACCTTCCCAAGACGGATCATGGAGGCTCCAATTGAGGCAAGAAAACAGAAAACCTCAAGTCCGAAGACATAGGAGGATGTTTGATTGAAAATTCAAAGGACCTAGAAAAGCCCAGGTAGGAGAAATTAGAACCACGTGCGGACAGGACAATGTGTCTAAACAACAGAAGTTGGTTGTCGCGTACAGGTGACCCTAAGGTCTCAATTATTCATGAGTCACACAAGTCGAAATATTTCTTGTTCACTCGGGTTCGATAAAATGTACCAAGACAAGAAGCAACTTATACTGGTGCCTAACATAAAAGCAAACATTGCCACCTAATGTTAGCAAGTGTTTTGACGTGTTTAAGAGTCAAGCTGAACACCAAAAACCATCTGCTTACCTGTACAACCAGCGATTCCTCAATGGAAATGGAAAATATCACATGGACTTTGGTCACCAAACCCCAAGAAACGCAAAGGTGGAAAACGACACCATAAGGGTAGTTTGTAGACCAACTCACTAAGTCTGCACACTTTTTAACCAATGAGGGAAACTGACCCTATGGACAAGCTAGCAAGCTTACTTGAAAGAAGTGGTCACAAGGCATGGGAAAACCATCTTGATCATCTGCTATCGTGACCCCGTTTAAACGTTTTAAATTTGTCTGGAGTCATTTTCAAAAGCTAGGGTACTTCTTGCTTACAGTTAAACGGCTTGATAAAGTACCGGCATACCAACCCATAGACAGATGGACAAAGCGAAAGAACCATTCAAACACTTGAAGATATGTTACGCGCCTTGGCGTATAAACTTTTGGGAGATGGTTTGGGAAGGACACTACGCAGCTGATTGAATTCACGTACAACAATAGCTAACATGCTAGTATAAAGCCTGCCTCATTCGAGCACTTTATATGGCCAAAAGTGTCAATCGCCTGTGTGTTGGGCCGAGGTCGGAGATGCTCGGCTCACCGGTCCAGAACTTATTCATGAAACAACCGAGAAGATTGTTGTATGTGACCAAATTAAGCAGAGAATGCAAGCTGCTCGTGACCGCCAAAAGAGTTATGCCCGATGTGAGCGTAAGCCTCTAAGTTTTTTTCCGGTTGGTGATCGAGTTTGTTAGAAGGTATCACCTTGGAAATAGGGGTCGTGCGTTTTTGGAAAATAGGGAAATGTTGAACGCCGAGGTATATCGACCTTTCAAGGTGTTAGCCAAAGTGGTACCGTTGCTTATAGACCGAACAACCTCAACAAGTTGAGCAGGGTTCATAGCAACATTTCTATGTTATACCAATACTAAAGAAGTGTTTTATCTGACGAGCCAGTGGCATTCCCGTAAATAGAAATACACATTGATGATAAACACCACTATGTTGAAGAACCCGTGAAATCTTGGACGTGAGATCAATAAAGTAAGGCGAAGTCGTATTCCTATCTAATCAAAGTTCGATGAGACTCCATGAGCGGTCCAGAGTCTTCACAGTGGGAATGTGAAGATCAGTTCCGAGAAAAGTATCTGCAACCTCTTCCCAAAACCGCAACCCTCGAAGAATGTTTGCATCTTGGGTCCTTGTACAAGGCTCTCCTAATGGTTGGAGACTGTAACTTTCTCATTTGAGGTTATTTTACAATTTTAATAAATTCCATGATTTATTTTTAGAGTTTTACGCGTTCGCTTTTAATTATTATCATATAGTTAAATCGCGTAAACTAAAAATCAACTTCAATTAAACGCCCATCACAAACAAATTAAAGTTTTATAATCAGCAATGTTTATATGATTATAGGAGTATAATATATAACTTTTCATAATTTATTTTTTGTTTGGGTCTACGTAAAACGCATAACGTTTTCGCATAAATTACATTCGGTCGTACCCGGAAGCACCTTTACCCATCTACACCCAAACAAATACCCACATTTATACCCAATACTCAAAATTTATTTATTTTGCTCACTTATATCATCTTAAAACCGGACATAGGCTTTTACACAAGAAATAAATTCAACACTTTCACAAATTTCTTTTTTTACAACTTGTAAACCTTACACTTATGTACCTTGGACCCTAATTCCTAAAGATTGGCTTGTCAAGGTGTACCTCCCCCCTCTTTTGACCGTGGCCTCCTCCTTGGGAGGAGGAGAGCTCTTACAACATGTCCTTAAACCATTTCACTCCCATGGTTTCACTTAGGTTGTTTAAGGTTTTATCTATGCTATAAAAGGAAAGTCTTAGGTCCCTAATTACACTCTTACACTCCATACAAGTAAATCAAAGCAAAACCTCTCTCTCTTGGACTCAAAACCCACGGCACACATTTAATATTTAGGGTTTCATTTTAATTTTTCATCCAAGGCATTCCAAGTGTTCAAGTGTTCATTGTAAGGTTATCTAAGGTTACTCAAGGTGTTGGCAAGCTTGGATTCGGGTTTTCAAGAATATCAATAAAACTAAATTTAGGTTTTTTCTTGATTAGGGTTTTGATTTTGAAGGCTTGGTTAGGGTTTACATCTTGTGTTCATCATCCTACTTGTCTTCTATAAGGTCTATTTAAAGTATTTAATACTCATTCATTCATTTCCTATTGTATACATACTTGTTGCATAAGTTAATCACCACCTAGATTCATTTTTAAGTTATATAAAGTATTTGATGATTTCATATGGACAAATGACATGAACATTTAGAGGACTAAATACATGTAAGATATACGGTACAACACTTGGTGAAATTATTGTGCAAGGTCTTTAAACAAAAATGAATACAAACTAACTTTATTAATTGAAAACCCTAATTATATTCTTAAGTACATACTATGGGCGAATTCGAACTATAAGACCCTATGCTTTATATTTATAAAAAATAATTGCTCTTTCAACACATAGGATCGAGAGCAATGTCAAGGAACTCAAAAAATGGAATTATAAACGAAACAAGTTATGATTTTACAAGTTTAATATGTAATTAACTTTATAACAACATTTTTCTAAACTGTGATTGAACAGTAAAGTTACTGTTGCATCGAAGGTAAAAAAATTCCATTAAAATGTAAATTTTTGATAAAATTTCCTTAATACGAACCCACGGACATTAAGAAACTCGAAAAAACGGAAATATAACTGAACAATTACGTATTTTACAGTTATATATAATTAATTCTAAAAAAATAATTTTTATAAGCTGATATGAACAGTAAATACTACTGTTCATACCTAGATGAGATTAACACTCTTCTCAATTAAAACAAAAAAAGCTTAGGTGATCTGTTAATAAAATAAACTCATCTTATACACTACTCAACATTCAAACGTATCAAATCATTAAGAGAACGCGCGTAGAGAAACGACAATGGAAAAATAAAGTAAGGACAACAATAATATGATTAAAAACAAACTACGTATAATTAATTCTCTAAAATAGTTTTTTATATAAACTGTCATAGAACCGTAATAGATTACTGTTCCATTCAGAAGGGTTAAATCCTTATAAATATGATGTTTTGATAAATTATTTTAATACGGAGACGTGGACAAAAGAAACGTATGAAACTTGAGTCGAAAGCGAGAAAGATATAAAGTTATAAAGACTCGCGCGCATTACTTTATTTTTATACAAACCTTTATGAATAAACAATTAACAGAACTGTCTAAAAATAAATAAGACACATCAATTAATCTCTCAACGAATCATGAAAGAAACACATTGTATATCTTGACAATGATGCGTTGTAAATATAAAATAATATTATATCCCACACACAAGTCGGAACAATATATATACTTTAATTTTAACGAAGCCGGGTTAAAAATTAATTTAAACTTTTAAAAGAATTAATAAAACTATTAGGTGCATGGCTGACTAACTTCTAATAACGACATGAGTGAAATGTATCCATTCACTCACCAATTATAATAATAGCTTATATACTTCCATAATTCAACGACGCTATGAGATTTAATTATGTTAGCATTCGAGAATTTCCCGATACGATTCAATTACTTGATAGAATAAAACTCAAACATTGATCCTTACGCGTTAGAAGATTCCAACTCATAGGTTAAACTCCCGCTTTATACAATATACATGTTTATACAACTTAGGGGGTTTAGCAAACCTTGTCACTCGCATGTTTATCACATTTGAGACGCAGTACACACTTCTTTTAAACCATATTACATTTGCCTAAGTCTGCTAAACCCACTATTGCCCAACTATCATGAACTGTCAATTGCAATAGCGAGCGGCGAATGTTATGAAATAGAATCTATTTGGAATTGACAACCCGCGTTTCGGTAATTATACGTGTGATAGCACTACCACAATACTCTCATCTTTCCGACTGTATGAAACAACAACGTATACATGTCGGAACAATTTGGATGTTGCGGGTTACATCTTTTATTTCAAGGCACATTTAGTGCTTAAATTGCAATACATATATGCCGAGCTTCGGTGTCAATGAGCTTAGTGAACGTCGGAATTACTTTTAAAAGATATAGTATGCGATACATGTCTACATTGGAAAGTCTTGTGGTCCTAATTTTTATACATTAATAAACTGTGAATTTCACCAACTTTATTTGACGTTTTAAAGCATGTTTTTTCTCAGTCAATAAGATAACGAGAAAACAAGTATACATTGGTGGTCAACATTTTGGAGTCATAAACTATAAAGATTTGGATGCATTACATATTTGGAATATATGTTATGTCTTAAAATCTTTACTTTTAATGATGAACTATTTAAGCTTCGGCTATTGTAACAAACAAGTCTATTTAATCCAATGTATCAATTTTAAACGACTCATATAGAGGTCGTTCTCATATCTTGTGCTATTGATATATGAAGTAACACTCTCCAACCCATATTCCGCTGCGACCCATTTTGGGGGTGTTACAGATTGGCATCAAGAGCCTAGGTTATAGAGAACCAGGTCAAATGTTTTTACTTGGACTATCACCATTATCAAACATTGCATCATGACAAAATATTTTTTTTTTATTCACAAGAGACACATTCACAATTGAGTTGCATTAGTTTGGTTTACGCTATATATGTTTACAGGACATGTTAAACATGTCTATATTATACTACATATATACTATGATGGGTCTTATTTAATATACTTAATATAAGTTATATTATCTTCCTGCATGTCATGACCTACCTTGCATCATCACCGCTGTCACCTATACCACGTGTACACTGACTCCGAATCCCAGGGAGAGTCTTTTGGCTGGGGAGCCGATGATGAAATATCTGATGGAGGTGTACCACGAGTCCATCGTATACGGATACGAATACTTCCTATCAGCCAGATAGATAGACCCACCAACCCCTGACTATGGCCCCGGAATCCCGAGGCACTCCACCATCACCCATAGAGATACCAATAATTTCTCGATGCCTGAGTACCCCCCAGTACTTAGTGACCGTTCGGAGATGAGCACCCAGGAGGACCAGCCTCAACCCACTGATGCTTCACCCAGTAAGCCCCCTAATCACCAAGTCTATTGTACCTACTACTGACCAGAGGAGGATCCAGAGGAGGACCTCCGAGGAGGAGCATGCTGATTACCCTGCTGACGGAGGGGATGGAGATGAAGAGTCCCTCCGTGAAGACACTGTGATGATGATGATGAGGAGCCTTTTCGAGGACGAGCGGATGGACGAGGAGGAGGAGCACCTAGCTCCCGGCCGGACTTCTTCTGCAATAACCAATTGTGACCCTGTTTCCCTCGCCGGGATACAAGGCCGTTTGAGACTGATGAGTCTGCACCCACACCTAGACCACCTCAGATCAGGATCCCCTTTGCCCAGACACATCTCCGTAGGGCATGGAAGACTGTCAACCTGAGCCACCGATGTTGGCATTCCCCATGGAGAGCACGCATTAGCTTAGCATGCTGCCGAACCTACACCACCTCTAAACCTATGCAATCTGCACCATTAACATTTTTTGTTTTTTAATTATGGTATCCCTTACCATCACCACTCACTACTAGCCCCTAACTTGATGCAAAGGGGCATCCATTGCTTTAGTCAAGCCGGGATCGGAGAACCATTTCAGTTTGCATCACCACCCTCATTACTTCCATCCATTTCCCACAGGACTGGCGTTCCCGAGGCTGAGAATGCCTGCCCCCTCGGAAGAGACTTGTCTTACTACTTCCCCGCTCCCGGATATGAGATCGTGTAGATTTCAGCGGCTGGTTCCGCAAGACAGTCAAAGGCCTACTCAGAGGTTGACACTTGGGATGAGCAAGTTGAGGCCGATGGATGGGAGATAACCGACCACCTTAGGGTCGATCCAGAGAGTGACAGAGCTATATATTAATGTTAGCAGAGAAGAGAGTTTCGAGGTACGATTATAAGGAGGCACGTGATGAATCGCGCTTAACTTGGGAGCCCTATCCCTCACTATACAGAGATAGACCATACACCGCCACACAACTTTGTCAATGGATAGAGAGCAATGAAAATGCTCGTATAGCATATGGACTAGTTCTTGTAGGAGAGGAGTGCAGCCATAGAGGCACATGTATGACACTGGACGGCACAGGTTGCCACGTGATTACTCATACTACAGCACTTCAGACTCCACTGACTACCACGCTTGTACCTATTGCACACTAGAGGCCTAGAACCTAGAAGCCCCATGATGGAAACAGCTGAGCCTGGCAGCAGCATTTAGTCATGCATCTTTGTAGCTAATCAGGTATAGCCTAAGAAGTTTTGATGGTTACTCCCCAGCTAAAAGGCTGTAAGGACTTATGTTTTATCTTTTAGCTATCATTGAATGGGCGTGTTAAGTATTATGGGTGAATCCCCAGCAACGACCGCCTTAGGTCCATATTTTCAGTTTTTTGTATCTCATGTGTACTCGAACTATGATGTAATCAGGACCATATGTATGATTATCGATGTTGTTTGTTGTATGGATGTTGAATTTTATTTATGTCATTGTTGATTATCACTTTCATTGGTATATTTTCGTTGGGGATGGTGATCTTTATTTATTATGCAAAAGTCAACGTTACGTTTTTGATAGTTGAAATCTCTGACGTGTATTTATATCCCATGTGATTTTGAAGAAAATGCAACCAACAAGAAGAAACCACGAGGAACAACACCACGCCAACCAAAACCAATCTTACCACAACTGTCACTAATGCTCACTTCCAAGCTTTGATTGATCAAGGCGTTTCTGCTTGGCTTTTGGGGCAGAACGGGATTGCAAGCAAAGGCAGACGGCGAAAACATCCATGGTTCAGGAACCGGCGGAAGAAGGCAAGTGCCTACTCAACGAGAAAGCAATTAACACATGACTTCTTGAAGTGCAAGCCAATAAATTTCAAAGGCACTAAAGGATTCGTTTGCCTGACCCAAAATGGTAAAAAAGATGGAGATCTGTTTTTACCTTATCAGTACTGTGCTATTACAAGTCAGTTAAGTAATGCATCTTGGTACTCTCCAAGGAAGTTCCTTAGCTTTGGTGAAGCTCGCACTTAAGGGCTGTCGGGAAAGATGTTTACATATACAATGCCATAGACGGCTTTGAAAAGGATGATAACGGATAAATATTGCCCTAGGGGCGAGATCAAAAAGCTAGAATCTGAGTATTGGAACTTAAAAGTGAGAGGTACCGATTTGATGACTTACAATCAACGATTCCAAGGTATTTTGCACTCATGAGTGATAAGAATGTTCCCTGGGAATCATCTAAAGTGGAAAGGTTATGTCGGTGTCTTCCCGACCAAAGATAACATAGCAGTGTTAGGCAATCAAATCCCTGACACTCAAATGCAAGAGGTAATTGAATTTGCTACTGAAATGATGGACAAAAAGATGCTCACTGCAACTGAACGTCAAGCAGAGAATAAGAGGAAATTTGAAGAGACTTCAAGGAACAACCAAAACCAACAACAACCATTCAAAAGAAATAATGTGGCACGGGCTTAACACGTGGGCTGGAGATAAGTACGCCTTATGGAGGAAACCAAACCCTAAGTACCAAAGTGCAATTATCAATCACCACGCTGGCATGTACTCGAAAAAGTGCACTAACTGCAAAAAGAACTGGTCACTTCGGCCCTGATTGTAAAGTTTTGACCTACTGCTAACAACAACAAAATAACCAAGGACCGCAAGGACAAATCTACGAGTATCACACTATGCTTTGAGTTGTCGAGTGCAAGGTTCACTACAAGAGTGACCTTGCCCAAAAGCTAAAAAGAAACAAGGGAATCCGTCGTGGAAAATGTGCAATGCTGAAGCAAAACTTATGTTTAGTGGGCTCTGCTGGAACAAACCCGAACTCTAATGTTGTTACGGGTACGTTCCTCCTAAAAACCGTTATGCTTCAATACTATTTGATACTGGTGCCGATAGAAGTTTCATAACTTACTAGCATTTTAGTTCTTGATTTGATATCATCCCAACTACAATAGACCATGGTTATGATGTTGAGTTAGCTGACGGTAGAATAAATTGGGTTTAATACACTTATAACGGGGTTGCACTTTAAACATTCTAAATCATAACATTCCAACATCAGACATGATGCCCGTAGAGATGGGTAGTTTTGACGTCATTATCGGTATGGACTGGTTAGCTAAATACCATGCCGTAATCGTCTGTGATGAGAAACTTGTTCGTGTTCCCTTTGGAGACAAGACTTTAATCTTTCATGGTGAACGGAAGCAACAACGTCGACGAGTCCTCGATTGAACATCATCTCGGTACCAAAAAACAAAAGGTATTTACTTGAGGGATGTCCAATTCTTCGATGCACAGGTACTGAGAAAAAGACGTAAACAAGTCGAAGGAGAAGCAACTTGAAGAATGCAATATTTCAATACTTTCTGAGTATTCCCGAAGGACATAGCCGGGAATACCACCAACCCGCCCAGAGGTAATTTTCATATCGATATGATACCTGGAGCTGCACCAGTAGCACCGTGCACCTTATCGACTGGCTTCATCCGAGATGTAGGAAGTTGTCGGACCAATTAAAAGGAACTTTTCGACAAAGGCTTTAAAAGACCCAGTTCTTCACCTGGGGAGACTCCGTTCTTGTTTTGTCAAGAAGAAGGACCAACATTCCGGATGGTGCATTGATTAACCGTGGAGAATTGAATAAGCGTTTGTTTTGGGTATTTAGTCACATACAATTAAGCATAAATTGGCCAAAAGTGTTAATAAGTGTGACCATATGCTCTTTAATGTGAAGAAATGTGTATTTTCTGTGACTATTGATCATCCAATGGCCATTTGAATTTTATGTTTATGTGGCCTTTTGTAATATTTAGTCACACGAAACATGTTTGTTTTGGGTATTTAGTCAAATACAATTAAGCATAAAGTGGCCAAAAGTTTTAATAAGTGTGACCATATGTTGTTTAAAGTGAAGAAATGTATATTTTGTATGACTATTGTTCATCCAATGGCCAGATGAATTTTATGTTTGTGTGGCCTTTTGTAATATTTAGTCACACAAAGCATTTTTTTTTTGTATTTAGTCACATACAATTAAGCATAAAGTGGCTAAAAGTGTTAATAAGTGTGACCATATGCTGTTTAAAGTGAAGAAATGTGTATTTTGTGTGACTATTGATCATCCAAATATGTGTACTTTAAATTCAACCAAAAAGCCAAAAAGTTGGGAACAAAATTTAAAATTTTATTAATCATCAATAGAATCATGGCAAAAGAGTCACTAGAATCTCTTACAATAACTAAAACTTGTTAAAGCGAGACACAATAAGTATAGTGTATACATATAAGACAATGATTTCTAGCTTATTCACGTTACAACTTTTATTATCGGCCAGATGATTATGATTACAAGATATAGCTTACAACTTGTTTAAATTAATCCGCGCCATCTTAATTATCAAGTTGTGGCGGATGCCTCAATCAACCAAGATTAGGAACAATATTGGATACCAGGTTCAAGTCATTGACTACTTGCTACAACTAAGGTTTCCTCCTTTATTGTTGTGTACACTTTGAACCTTCACATGCACCTGCACCTTTTCCATCAATAAGATGAGCCAACCTACATACATCATACATAATCCGTTAATATTTACATAGAATTAATTTTTCTTACCAAGTGATCATGAGTGCTCTATGCTTAGTAGAACTGTGTCATAACTTATGCTTTTACCAGGTTGAATGTTTCAAATAGTATCCTCCAAAGACAACTCTGTTAGATTATATACCCTAATATAGAAAGAAAGAAACTTTAATTGTATATATAATATGAAACTGATTGAGATGCCTAAAAATAGGAAAAGTATAAGAGAAATTAAATCACACAAAGTGTGATAAGAGAGAATAATTTTTCGAGTCTACATGTGTATTAAGTCAAGTCAATAGGTAAAAGGGTACCAAGCTAATTTTTAAAGAGATAAATTTACAGAAAATTACCTGATGATCTTTGATTTCTATTTGGAACGTTATTCTAATGGACATGTTGATTTCATTGATCTGACAATGTTCTGCAAAATCTATATATTAACAATGATTAGAATTCTAAATCTCAACTAAATATTATATAAAATCCATACGAATCGAATGCACTACAACTTCCGAAAGTTGATCTGGAACAAGTATGTAACATCCGAGAATTTTCGAAATTTTGAATGACGATTTCAATCTTTGACTTTGAGGATCTGGCTTGACTTATAAGAACGATCATCTAAATCACGTTTTCACGACTCGGACTCTAAAGCAATTTGATGTGGAACGACATTCCTGACAACTTTTCAGTTTTGACCGAGACCTGGAAACAGTCAGAAGGTGACTGAAATGCCCTCACTAAAATTTTGAACACAACGCGTACCGACCCAAAATAATTAAATTTGTATTTAATTATCATAAGTTATTAAATAAAAATATTTAATAAATTAATTATCTTGTTAATCGAAAATGTATGTTAAAAACGCAATTATTAAAGTTACAATTTGTTTTACGGATAAAGTTTATCGGAAAAATATATAAATGAATAATAAACGTTTTAAATAAATTCTATAAAACGTTTACAAAAATTAGTCGAGTGAATACTCATTTTTATCAGAAAAATGATTCGAAAAACAATGGCGAAAGTTTCGAGATTTGAATCGTCCGTTAAGTCATTCAAACGAGTCCCGAACCGTTTTTATTAAAAACTATATTAAACATTTACAAATTAGACCATAGTCTATTAAAACTTGTCATTAACTTTTACTATATATATAAAATTATATATCTTTTTTTTTTCATTTTTACATATAAACTCACACACACTCTCTCATAACTCTCTCTTCTCCCTCCCAAATATCCGGCAGCCGGCGACCACCACCACAGCCGCCGGAAAAGTTTTCCGGCGAGCTTTTCCGGCCAACACCAAAAATCCTCCCCATCTCCCGATCTATCCGATCCCCACCATCACTCTCCCTCACTCGCGACTCCACACCGCCACTCGCCACCACCGCCACCCGCTGCCACCACCATCATCATACACCATCTTCATCATCATCATCATCATTTACTAGCACCGAGGGTGCGTTGGTTTGTGGTGACAACCCCGAGAGGGTGCGTCGGGTCGGGTGTATAGCACCCGGAGGGTGCGTTTGTTTTCGACAGCCACACAAGGGGTGTGTTTTGGTTCTTATAACACCACCAAGGGTGCGTTCGGTTGGTGTTTTCCAGCCAACAAGGGTGCGTCCGGGTTTAAAACCACCAACCAAGGGGAGGTTTGGTTTATAATATTGCACCAAGCGGGTGCGTTTGGTTTGTGTCATAACAGCCGAGGGTGTTTGTTTGTTGGTCTGGGTCGGGATGGCTACGGGGACAGCCGGGTTGACAGCCGCCGCCATGGGTTTGGGTTGGGTTGTCGGGTTTGGTTTGCAACAACAAGGGTGCGTTCAGGTTGGTCTTCTGAAACGCAGTGCGTGCGTTTGGTTGTGGGTTTAACACCCAAGGGGTGCGTTTGATAGCCGGGGAAATAGGGTGAGTTTGGTTTTGTGGGTTATTTAACAGCCGTAGAGTGCGTTTGGCTGTTGAGAACAGCCATAGGGTGGTTGTTTCGGGTGGTCAGCCACCGAGTAGGGTGCGTTTGGTTGCGGGTTTAACAGCAGCCCACAAGGGGCGGTTGGTTTGTTGTTTCGAACAGCCAAACAGGGTGCGTTTGGCTGTGTAAATTTTACAAGG
>BQNB010013951.1:0-76143 GCA_026074375.1 Tanacetum coccineum | reverse complement strand
CAAAATACATTGCTTCTTTGCATGCAAAAATGATTCGGAAACACCATCCTTCCCTCTAGAAAACCCAAGAATCATGTCCAAGTTCCCTTCTAGTAGTTTATGCTCAACCCAAAAATGAAAAATGTACTCTACGCTAAAAAAACACTTGGCTTTTGTAAGTTACCAACTGCACACTACCGAAAAGAAAACAGCCAAAAACTAAGCACAAAAAAAAATATATAACATAACAAATAGAACAGGTTACATTATTACACTTGCAGTTACTAAACATAGAGCAAGAGGTAGTGAAGTCAAAACTGAGACACATGTGTGTTATTTGCCTTAAAAAACATCATGTATCCTTTCTATACTTATATTATGAATTACAAATGGGTGATTACTTAATTTGGTTTCCGTGCTACGTTTTATGTTTTGTTTTTATGTTTGACGCTTTTGTTTGTTTACATTTCGATGACACGTATATGGTAACTTACATAGGTAAGTTCTTATGCGCATCAAGTACAGTATAATTTATTGACATTAGCATCTACAATTAGAAGACACGTACACAAAATTTTTGGCAATCCCGAAGAGAAGTGTTTGCTAACCTCTACGCATGCAACAAAACACTATTTTCTTAAAGTGTTCTATTAGAATCACGCAAGTAGGTTTTATGCCTCTTTATCATCTCAAATAACTAAACACTGGTTGGAGATTCACTACAAAAGTCACTCCTTTCTTCAGCAAAACCAAAAATTATGTGCAATTGTCCTTTTAATATTCTATGCTCATCTAAAAAACGAAATTGTAACTAAAACGCAAAGATACTTGACCTTTGTAAATTGTCACGCTATCGAGAAAGAAAGCTCAAAAGCTACAAGGCAGAAAAAGTTACACAAAACATAACACATCTAATTACATAATCTCACTTTCACTCATATAACTTAAACACATAAACATCCTTCCTATACATATATTATAAATCACAAAGCGAGTATACGCATATATATTCAGCAACATACATAAAAATCCTAGCTAACAAAAATACCTACAAATTGACCACACAATAACACTAAAAAACACACACCCAATTCACATAATTAAAATCAAATTGCTCCATACCAAACTACCAATCAACAAAATCTAAAATCTACCTTCGATTAGGAGATTCAACCGGAGGAACAAAAGAAGTAGAAGTACCGTACAAGTCTTGAGATTGAGTGACGAGTTGCCTTAACATCTCCTTCAAACAACTATTGTGTGCTACGTGTTATGTTTCTTTTTTATGCTTAAGCTTTTGTGTGTTTACATTTCGATTGTGTGTAAATGGAACCTACAAAAGGTAAGTTAGAATGCGCATCATGTATAGTATCATTTATCGACGTTAGCATCTAAAATTAAATGACACGTACACAAAAAAATTTGGCAATCCCGAGGAAAAGTGTTTGTTAACCTCTAACGAAGCACTCTTTTCTTAAAGTGTTCTATTACAATCACACATGTAGGTTTTATGCCTCCTATCATCTCAAATACCTAAATATTTACCTACATATGATTGCAAAAACACTTCTTTCACGTGCAGTTGTCCTTTTAATATTGTATGCTCAACTAAAAAAAACGAAATTGTACTCGGGACGCAAAAGCACTTAACATTTTACACTGTTGAAAAAGAAAACACCCAAAAGCTACAATTAAAAAAAACAAAGGAAGACAAAAATACACATCAAATTACATAATCATTTCACATAAACATCCTTGCTACACAAATATAATGGGGGTGTTTGTTTAAGCTTATTTGTGGGCTTACGAGCTTCGGCTTATATTTCATAAGCCCAAATTTTCAAACTTATTTGAGACTCATGGCTTATATAAGCTTATTTTGATATAATAAGCTAATATAGTCTCAAAATTAGCCTAAATCATGGAAGGCCACAAATAAGATTAACTTAGGGGGTGTTTGTTTGGGCTTACGAGCTTATTTGATCTCGGCTTATATTTCATAAGCCTCAAATTTCTAGCTTATTTTGAGACAATATGGGCTTATATAAGTTTATCATGTCGTAATAAAGTCTCAAAATAAGGCGAAATCAAATAAGCTCGTAAGGCCGCATATAATCCGAAACAAACACCTATAGAGACATAAATTGAACAGTATAGATAAAAAAATAATAACTGAGATAAATAAAACAAATTGTTAGATAGCAGTAATATGAATCTAAAATGAATGAAAAGAATGAAGAGGCTACCTTTGATTAGGAGGAAGTTGTTGAAGCGGAGGAACAAAAGAAGAAGAAGAAGAATTAGAAGAAGTACCATACAAGTGTTGAAGTTGAGCAATGAGTTGCCTCAACATCTCCTTCTTATTTACATCTTCATAACAAACTAGTAGTACCTTCCTCTCTCTCTAGAAAATACAACACACACCTTTGTGAGTTTGTGTTTGTTATTCTGTTGGTTGTGTTTTGGAGAAAGAGGCGAAAATGAAATTGGTGTTTTATAAAACAAACGAAATGAATAATTTCCACGCAGGCAGGCCATAGGGTCATGAGTAGTATTGACTAGTACGCTACTTTTGTCCCTTTTACTATCCTTTTTTTTTTCCTCAATTCGCCCTTTCAAATCCTAATTGCTCCAATAATACCACTCTTTTTTCTTATCAAAAAATAATGGATTGAGATCCTTTAAAGTTCGTATCAACTTTATCGGTAAACTTCTCTCATAAACATAACAGTGGGACCTACTGAGGGACTCACTTTACTTTATTTTTGTGAGAAAACTTTACCGATAAAATTGATACGAACTTTAAAAGATCTCAATCCAAAAATAATTAAGAAACCATTACCCAAATACCTCACTACAATTACTTGACACAAATATTTCTGTATACCAAAATCTACACTGCACGCGGACCATTCTCATCTTCACACGAAACGATTTCAAGTATAAAAGAAAGAATAAAAAAATGGAGTGCGGCAGTGCGCGCATAAGGAATTTCCAAGGTGCGCTCCAACAGGTGTATGCGCGCTCCAACTCGCGTGAGTTCACCTAAATGAAAAAGAATTGTGAAGTTATATGCGTAAGGGGTGTATGTGCAAAGTTGTATGCGCGTTCTGAGCCATGTGGCATCATCTAAGTAAGCAAGAAATGCAAAAATGGAAATTTGTCAATCAAAGTTGTGCGTGCAAGGTTGTATTCACGTGCGCCTTTTGTTTTAGTTTGATAAGCTTTTAATTTTTGGTTGCACGTTCCCGTGTGTTTTCGTAATACAATCTCAGAGTGTCAGTTTTTCTTAACATAATTTTCAATGTGTATGATTTGATAGACTTAGTTGTTTCATATTTGTTGAAACATTGGCAATGAACATTGTTGATCGGTTTAAGCTAGTAACATGTGAAAAACAATGTTTAAGTTGATACTGTGGGTAATTAAAAAGCAATATGTTCATTTTATAGTTCATGACTAATTTTGATAGTCATTTTTTTCTAGCCACCTAAACTTTGCACCATAAGATTAGCTACAAAATAGTTGTTTGTGGAGTTTAAACTTAGGTTTCCATCGGATGATCTCAAACCTTCACTCTAAACTACAATTTCAAAAAATTTGATAAATTTTAAATTTTTGATGTGTGTGAAACTAAGTGCTTGTCAATTTATATGGAGTTTGATGTTTTGTATATGTAACCCCCCAAAATCGGGTTTTAAGGATTTTATTATGAGAATGCTATTGGAATAGTTTGACTATGACTTTTATAAGTTAAAGGCCTCTTGTGATTGGTTAGTCAAACCCGATAGTCAAACTTAAGTTAAATGTTAGTCAAAGTGGTTAGTATATGTTTATGATAAGTATTATGTGACCCAAGTATAAGAGAAAAGAACTTGAGGGACCTAAGTTGCCAAAATCCCAAACTAGTACTAGAACCTCCAGGTTTTAGTACTAGAACCTCTAGGTTTTAGCCTGCAGGGACCATTCTTGCCAGAATTGCAAACTTGTGTCGGATTTAATGAGATATAATCTCATATCTTCCAAAAATGTTCTAGAGTTGTGTGGTGTTTTGTGTGGGACGAACCAAGAGAAAGAAAAAGAGGGAAAACACAAGCCAGTGATGATCATGTGATGGTTTTATTGTTTCAATCCAATGATAAGCTTATACCAATGATCCTACACAAGTAAGTAACCTATTATTGAGTTGATTTGGTAATTTATAAGTTAGAGTTCATGAGACTAATTTGGGGGTTTTGGATAATTGTGTTTCTAAAGTAAGAATTAAAGTGTTTACTAATATGGGTTAGGGTTAATTAATGATTAAGTGTAAGTAATTGGGGATTTTCATCATATGATCAAACTATGACCATATGATGATTAAGGATGGAAATTGGGTAAGTTATGGGTTGTATAAACCCTTGTAAATAATATTGCTTTTTATGTGGAAATAGGTTTTGATGATGATGATGATGTTCTTGGTGTTTTTGGTGTTTTTAGCTTGGATATGAGGTAAGTAATTAACTATAACAAGATGTTATATTGACTTTATCATGCTTGTGTTATGAGTTATGTGTTGTGAATGTGGAAAAGGCATGAAAGCTTAAGAATTAGGTTGTTTTGACTAAGAGTAGAATGAGACTAGTTAGCTAAACTAGCTAGAATGTGGATTGCCTAGTTGTGATGTTAATGTTGAAGTATGAAGGTTATATTGGCATGGAATGAGGCAAGTAATAGTATCATCTTAGCCTCTTGGCTTGTAAGTGTTGTATATGATGCAAATGTGTATAAACGATGTATGATATATTTGTTATGTCTATTACTTACTAAGCAAAAGCTTAAGGTTAGTTGTTTAACCATTTTGTAGGTTATTATGAGATGAAGGTATAGCCTTGATAGGGCATATGGCTTGGAAGCTTGGATTTCGGAAGTGATGTGTTATATGTAAGATATTGTATTAGATGTCGAGCTTGAGTCCATGTTAAACCCCCATGTGTTTTAAATGATTTATAAATGTGGTATGATGGTGTCAAAGTCCGAAATTTATGTAGTAATGAGCTATGCTCATATTGTATGGGTAAAGTGGGTCAAAAGGGGTGTTTGGCAAAACACCCATCAATTTGTAAAGTATGTTTCCGTGAGTCCTTGAGACCACGAATATTATGAAAATGGTTTATTATGTTGTGTTAATGTACTTTGAAGTTCTTGAGGTGTATCGAGTCCCGAAAGTCGAGTTTTGGGTCAAAAAGACATAACGGATGAGTTAAAGGGGTCTGATGCTCCCGGTTTTTGTTTAGTCTTGTTTTCGTCGTAAAAACTAAACCGTAAGGAGTTAGAAGTCGTGCCTTATACCGTTGGAAAGGTATTTGAGTCTATTTTATGTTAAGGATACTATCAAGGGCTGATTTGTAATTGATTCTTGTCAGATTATAAAAGAGTGATAGCAGGTCCGTTTTGGCTTGTCGTTTTCGCGAAAAGTTTTTAATTTTTGGTCAAATTTAAAGTCGGGAAAGGGGCGTTTCAGTATATGTAAGAAATAGTCTAAACTAAGATCATTCAAGTTAATTAGAAAGTAATCGATCATACGAGTAAGATACTTGTAACAAGCTACTAATAACGCTTTACTATTACGTTGGTGGATTTAAAATGTATTTAATTGACACATTGTGTTAGTTTTAAGGTCTTACACAAGCTAGTGAAACAAGGTTCTTGAATGTTGAAGAATATCTAATAACATACTTGATGAGGGAAAGAGAGGTAGTTTTAGAGAGAGAGTGGTTGGATGAACAATTAGAGAGAGAAAGTAAACATAAGAAGAAAAATGCATTAAGTGTGTGAAATGATGAACAACCAACCACCCTTTCCATGGCATGGAAAGGGTATAAATACCTACTATTTGGACGTGGGCTTGGGCCTTCATGGGTTTGTCCATGGGCTTTTAGCTAACTTCCTAAGTAAGTTTCCAAATATTAACTTAACGAGCTAACTACAGTTATCTATGGAAGTGACCGACACTTTTGTGTTCCTAACAATCTCCCCCTAAGGGAGGTCACTCCATTTTACAAAAACTTAAACCTATCATACTATGAAGGTCTTTGTTCTTGTGCTCGCAGACTTCTTTCCTTTTTCTTTTTCTTGTGAATATGGCGTAGTGATCATTGACTTTAGGCTTGAGCTTGTTCCTTTATCTTGACTTGTATGTGAATATGTGATCTTGAGCTTCTTGAGATCATCAACCAAGCATAATCTCTTTTCGCCATCTTGTAAACTTTGCGATCTTGTGAACTTGCGTCTTTTAGACCGACATGCTCATACCTTTCTTGATATGTTAACTTGAAAAGCTTTAATAATGCATCTTTCTTGAGGTTCTTTAACTTTAACACTTCGTCGCTTCAAGAAGGATGTACATTATCCAGAGTAGCGGAAGTCTTAAAACATGTACTTGAGCTTTCATGATGTCTTTATATTTGTCGGTCGGGTATGAGCATGTGGTTATGAATCTTTGAGACAGCTAGAATCAGGTACCTTCACCTCCATCTTTAAGTATCCTGCATTAAAACAGTTAGCAATAAAGCGGGGGAATATGGCTTTGTCATTTGCCCGTGTTATATATGGACGAGAGTGTCTTTGTCACTTCGTCGAATACGGTTGCAATAACCACGGTTCTCCGTTGATCAGTATAAATACTGCCTGTGATCAGGTAGAATTATGAAAAATCTCCTTGACAGGGTTTCGCAGCTGCACTAGCCGTTCTCATTACTGGAGCATCTCAAAGCAAACAACACGGTATGAGTAAACCAGCAAGACGAAGTCTCATCGATTGAATAAAAAAATCGATTTGAAAATCAATTGACGTGTCACTTGCTAAAGTGGTTTTGTGACACATCGAGAGTGTTAATCATTTCAGAAATTCATCATCAACCGTCAATTCATTTACTGGAACAAGTTTGATTCATTTTAGAATCGCACCATCGTTTCTTTCCAGTTGTCACAAGTTTAATTCATTTGAATCGCACAAGTCACCTACCAAGAGCTTGTTTGATGTTAGCTCAAGCAGGATTTCCATTGTCATTGTGAATACTTGAGTATCACTCTGATGTTCTGGCAAAATCATAAGGATAATGCGTAGGACTCTTTATATATTTCTCGTTATTCACATTGTGTGAGATAGCAAGCATAATTTTGACAAGTGTCCTAATGAGATTTATGGATGATCTCTTTTGGCTCTAGACTCAATAGTGCACTTTTGTTTTAGTGATCGGAGGCTGGAGCAGACTACCACCTTTTCAATACCAACTAACTCAGAGTGAGAAAGTTGATAGAAATGCATGTAATGTCCGTGAGAAATGAAAAAGAAATCTTTTGAGAGATTTTGAGTGGCTAGGGAGGGTTGTGCATTGCATCACTAGGTCCATGATGTCAGTCTTCAATGTCAGCAATCATCTTTGTGACTCTTGACAGCAGATGTATTGACCCGGTTTCTGCCTAAGTGTAAGGAGGGCTTCTTTCTTTTCACCCTTTATCTTAACTTTTCTTTTTAATTCTTCAACCCCTTCAGCGCTTACCGAGACTTTATAATTAGTACCTTGTTGGGTTTGTTCCAGTACTAGCTCCATCTCAGTCAGCATTTTTCCCTTATTCTCACTTTTACTTAGGGCTTAGCAGAATCAACCGAAAACCGAACCGAACCGATAAACTCAGCCGATCCGAACCGACCGAAACTGAACCGGCCATTTTCGATTCAGTTTTAGGTTTTGTATATCTATAGTTTTCGGTTTCGGTTTTGTCGGTTCGATTCGGTTTGGGTTAAAAACAAGAAAAATACGCTTAAACTATTTATTCGGTTCGGTTTTGTCGGTTTCGGTTCGGTTTTTGGTTTTTCTCGGTAAACTTCGGTTCGGTTTCGGTTCATGTTTTTCCTCAAACTCGGTTTTCGATTCTGTTCGGTTTTGAGCCGATGCTCACCCTTACTTTTACTCCTTTTTTTCATACCTAAGGGCTACTACACTATCTAGTGGAATATCCCTGGGTAGATCTCTCCGGTTCCGGCTGGATCATGGGAATGAATACCTAAACTTAATCACCTTATAACTCCAATACAGTAAATTAAATGGTCGATCTTTGGTACTTCCACAAATCTGCCAACACGTAACCATTTGCCCTCCCCCCTTTATATGTGCATCGATTAATCGAAAGAGTTTAGCACATATGGGATAGCGTACACTTGAGATCTTAAAATCACATTTTTTTAATCATATATTTTAATCACATCTTCTCCCCTTATCAAAAATATTAAATCTCTTGATATTTTGGATATCAATTGATTCAAATATAATTGCTTTCGGAGAAAAAATATCCAATTATTAACAAGCCGTATTAGGAACATTTTTAATGCTCCCCCTCAAATTATGAGGGTATTATATGGTGTTTGAGTATGTTAATTTGAAAAAATTTGAATTTACTAAGAAATTCTTGAAAATTCATACTCAAAAACTATATATACCTAATTTTTAAGTCTACACTACACATTTATATATTCATAAGATTATTATGTACGAGGTTTGACCTGAATAATGAGAACATCATATGATAGAATCATATGGTTCTTTTGTAGCAGCCGTAGGTCTTCTCCGTAGTCTCTCATAAGAAGTTGTCTTAGCTTCCTGATCGCAGCAGTTTTATACACGTATTAATAAAATATAATATAATATGAAAATTCCCAAACTACCCTTGAGGACAAAGGTAGTTAGAAAAATCAAACTACCCTTGAGGACAAAGGAAGAAAGAAAAATTCTCACAAATATATATATTTTACGTATATTAACCGGGAAGTATGATTCCCGGGTCGTATTTCCCCAACGATTTATGAAATTGAGACCACGTTTGTTGTTCGGACAATGATTTGAATTGGTTCAAAGATGATTTGTTTTCTAAAATCCTAAAATTGAACAAATTAAAGGACAATTAAACCTAACTTTAATAACGGGAATTTAAACTTTAACTAAAAACGCAAAACGGGAACCCTAAACGGTGATTAAAAACCCTAAATTTCCAAAATTAAACCTAAAATGAATTTTTCACTTTTAATATACTCTAATTGACTAAAAAGTAAGTTTAAAGAAAACTAGAACAAAAACGGAGTTGAAATGAGCTTAAAAACACGAAAAACGTGAACGGGAACGAATCCCGTTCTTTAAAAATCGAAATTTTGCAATTTTAACCCTACGGAAACAAAACTATTTTTCCTAGAAACTATATGATAAAAGAAAATTTTCTAAAAAAGAATTATATTTTTTTGATTATTTTTCTATTTTTTATGATTTTTTAAAGTTTTTAATAAAAATAAATGTTTAAAAATACTAAACTAATTATAAAAATTCTGAAAAAATTATAGAAAATAGCTTGAACTAAAAGGGACCTAGGAAAAATAAGCTTGGTTACACAGCTTATCGAATAAGCTGTGTAATAAGCTTAAACAGCTTATTGTACTAAAGAGGACTAAACGTATACAAATATTTAATTTAGTAAAGCTATAACGAAAAAGACCCCAGGGCACGTTGGTTAGAGGTGTGTGGTGTGAGGCGTTTATAAAGGTTGAGGATGTTGAGGTCGGGGGTTCGAGCCTTGCTCACCCCCGATTTCCATCTTCCCTTTTTTTTGAAAACTTATAAAAACAAAGTTGTAGATAAGCTAAAATTAAGCACTTTTACTAAAAGAAATTATTTTTGAAAAGCCCTAAATAAGCTGTAAAACAGCTGAAAACATGACAGAACTACTTAACTATATTTTTGGTTTTTTAGAAAATTTAAGAACCTAATAAACTGAAATAAGCTAAGGCAAGGTCCAAATAAGCTACTACTAACCTAAGACAAACCTAATAAGCAGGTTTAGAAAGAAATAAGCAAAAGAAAGCAAAATATGAGCTGAAAATCCAAATAAGCTTTAATATGAAAACTACAAACCAAACAGACCTTAGGCAGACTTTGAGCTTAAAATTAAGCTAACTAACAAGAACTTTAAGCAAAACAGCTTATACCTACTTAGAGCTTATCCTAAAGACTACTTAAAACAGTTCTCAAAAAGTATTTTGAACTTCATTTAAGCTGAGAAAAATCTAATTGAAAAAGCTGTTTATGCAAAAAACTCTATTTTTTTGGTTTTTATGAAAAGATAGGAACTAAAATGCAGGCTATAAAACAGATAACTAAATAAGATTTTTAAACAAAAATAAGCCTTAACCTATCTACTTTAGCCTATAATCTACTTGTGCACAAAATTCCAAAAGCTAAAAGCATTTTTTACCTATTGAAAATTAAGCTAGAAAAAGGCTGTTTGCACTATAAAACTGCTGATGCAGTTTGCACAATTTTGACACAATCCAATTAGACAAAGTGCAGGCCAAAGAAAACCATTCTAACACTTTTAAAAACACAAACTAAGAACAAAGGAGGCTTAAACAATCACTAGAATCTACTCAAGCTTATAATCCAAGTAACATTTGACAGATTAAAACTTATGTTAAATCTTCTAATGAAAACTTGTTTGAAACTAATCTAGCTTAAAAAAAACTTGTTCTAACAACTTATTTAAGAGATTAGAACTGATTTCAAAAGACCAAATGGCCAATAACAGTACTAACTTGTGGTTAGTACTGTTGTGCCAAACACTCCTTTAAAATCATTAAGATCCATTTAAGCTTATGAAATAGAGATTTAGTGAACAAAAGTTCAATACCAGATAACAAACAGCTAAAAACAGACCTTATGAGCTTATACTAACAATCAAATAAGCTAGAATCTAACAACTACTCATTATGCTAAATATTTTTGGATTTTTAATGATTTATAAGACAAAATATGAAAAACTAAGATCTACACTACAAATGCTGAAAACAGATGATCAAACATGTTCAATAAGCATAATAAGACACAATTTGGCACAAATAAGCAAATTAAGCAATTCTAAACTAAGAAATTAAAGACAGTAAAGGATCTTGAAAACTTACAAAGGCCTTAGCTAAACAAAGGCTTAATATGCTCAAGTGAGCTGTCTACAAGCTCTAGCTTATCACAAGGATAATCTATTTAAGTCTCATAAGCTCTTCCAGGTTAAGCTTATCATCCAAGCAACTCAGATCCGAATTAAGCATAGGTTTAAACTGATTTTAAAGGTTTGAATAGATTAATGATTAGTTAAGCTCAATTCTAAGCTTAGAGACTTGAGAAGAGCTATTGATGAGCTTATGAGAGCTTATGTAACAGTAGACCACAACATTTGAGATATAAGAGCTTTTTGAAAATTTAAGAACTTATTAAGCAAAAACAGATTTAATAAAGTGGACTAATATTTCATTGATTTAAGACTGATTACAAAACTTGAAATTGATAATGCAAATATGAGTCATTTTGTCTTTTATGAGTCATTTTTGATATAAAACGGATATGTGTTTTCACACATATCAAAATTTCCCAAACTAAGCGATTGTGTGTCCTCACGCAATACTATATGCTTTAAAACCAAATACCTCAAAACTTCCCCAAACTAAATCTTTGAAAAGTAGCAAAGATTTTGTGGAGAGAGTTAAGAAGTCACAAGTTATAAAACACCCCATTTTCCCATTTTTAATTTTTTTTAATTTTTTTTAATAAACTTAGAATATTTTGACTTTCGTTATTTCCATAACTGTTAGGGATCATAGAACAAGATGCATTTCGATCCGAGAATGCCCCAAAAAGGATAAATTCATCGTCCCTGACTTTTCACTTGCTCCAAACCAAGCTTAAAATGAAATCACAGCTAAATATCAGTTAAGATGCTAACACTACTCATATTTGCAACTTGTGAACTTTTCACTCCCGACAATTATTATATCTTAGGTGAATGTGCTATTTTGAATTTCAACCATGGATCAACGTTTTGCAAAATACTATGCTTCACGTTCCACCCGAGAATAATGAGTTTGAAGGCGAGATCATCCCATGTAGCGACTTTCGTCTCGGCACATCCCAACCTTGCGGCTAAGTGACCAGGCTTTTGACACCCCACAGAGACTAGTATCGGGACTCACGGACCTTAGGTTTCAAAAACTCTCAGGTTTCCCGTATATACATAGCTTTAAAATAGAATAGTCAAAGTTCAAAAGCATATTTGAATTTAACAAAAAGAAATCTATTTATTAATTCAAACTTAATATTAAACATTTATGCAATTGTAACCCTCGACCTTTTAGAAGGCTGCAACATCGGTTGTGAGCCGGCAAGATGCAGCAAACTTTTATCAGTCTCGGATTTTTATTCTTACTATGGGCTTTCTTTAGAAGACTACCACATCGGTTGTGAGCCGGCAAGAGGTAGTAAACTTTTATCAGCCCACAGTTTTTATTATTATAATTATTATTATTATTATTTTATTGCTTTATATTATTTTTTTTAGAGAAGACTTCTTTTTGAAAAATTCAAGTATAAGTTTGAACTAAGACTAAAATTTTTGCTATATATTACATAAAAAATTGTTGATTTAAGTTTAATCTCCAAAAACAGCACGTATTATTAATCCGGTTAGGAGCTTATGGGAGAAAAAGCCACAAATTACATACATGAGCTCTTAAGATTTCCAACTAATCCTTGTTTAGCATCCCACTCATACTTAACTCTATCATTTTTCGTTCTTCGCGAATTTCCGCGAACGCTTAGCCTAAAAGTTAAGAACAAGCTAGAGCTCAACACGCTCGATTGAGTCAAAATTTACTCTTATTCTTACCCAGCAAGAAAGTCAAAATTGTGACAAAAACACTTATTTTATTTTTGAAAATTTTAAAAATTTTTTTCATATTTTTGAAAATTTTGGTGGGAAAACGGGGTACGTGAGAACAACGGGTAAAAGTAGGTAAGATCATATCGAAGATATACTACCCCATACTAAAATTAAACATTGTCCTCAATGTTTCCTAGCCTAAGACTTAAAAAACCCCAAACCTAGAACTCATAACGTCGAATGCAAAACACAAGCCTGAAAAAGTATTAATCTAAAATCTTACGTCGTTTAGTCAAGTTGCCTAAAAGATAAATGTTTAGTCGATAATATCTTTAGATATCGTGATTTCCCCAAACTAATGGCAACAAAGCTAGGAAAGCTCGCGTGACCGGGACAAAACACCGAACACGAGAGTCTTCAGAAAATTTTGGGTCAATCCTGCAAACAATCACAAGTACAAACAACAACAAGAATCGGAAGAGTACAAGCCTCCTCACATCACAAATATAAAAAAGAAATAAGAAAGACAATAGAAGATGGAATAAGCATGTGGGATGCCTCCCTACGTAGTGTCTTTGTTTTTGTAACCGATTCACAAAGCTTGACTCGATCCCCGAATTCATTCGTCCTTGAAGAGAGGAGTGGAGATCTTGACAACCCTTAGTGTAAGTCCCCTCCGAAGTAATGCTTCATACGATGACCATTCACCTTAAAGTTGGACCATCGGGTTGAGATAACTCAATGTTCCGAAATGAAAAACATGGTGATGTGAAATGATCCTGACCAAACGAGTTTTTAAGATTCCAGCTAATATCTTAAGATGAGAGTTGAAGATTAACACTTGATCACCACATGAATAATTCGGTTTTTTGCTCTTTGAGTCGTGAAGCCTTCTCGTCCTCTCTTTATAAATCAAAATAATTCTTGTAAGCTTGATCACGAACACATTAAGTTCATTAAGATAGAAGCTTACGATCTCACCTGCGGTTTAAGATCGAAGTTAGCAGTTTCAAACCCAATAATGCTTTATTGCTTCAAACTCGATTAGGTAATAGGCAAGACATTCCGTACACTAACTTATAAGCGTCCAACCAATTGGTGTCTTAAAAGCAGTACGAAATGCCCACAAAGCGTCATCTAATTTGTCAGACCATGAGGTATGGTTTTCTCCAACCGTCCTTTCTAGAATACGTTTTAAACCTCGATTGGACACCTCCACTTGACCGCTCGTTTGAGGGTGATAAGCGGTAGCTAAACGATGAGTGACCCCATACTTAGACATTACTTTAGCAAACTGATCGTTACAAAAATGGGTCCCACGATCGCTTTAAAGCCCTAGGGTTCCGAATCCGGGCTAAAAGGGATTTCAAAAAACTTAAACTACAACCTAGCAACAATTTGTGGGAGCGCCTTTGCTTCAAATCCATTTGAAAGATAAACCAACAGCTACGAGATGTATTTATTTCCTCTTGAACACAGAAATTGTCCATGAAATCAATACCCCCAACATCGAAGAATACACAAACATGCGATCGGGGGGGGGGCTTTTGAGGCATCTCATCTCGTTGCGAAATTTTGCCTTATTTTTGACACGTATCACAAGATTTGATCATTGAATGGGCATCTCGATATATGGTAGGCCAAAAGAAACCGGCATCAAATACTTTTCGAGCGGTGAGATTGGCACATGATGGCCCCTGATAGGTCCTTCATGACAAGCTTTGAGGATTTCAAAAGCTTCTTGCCCATGCACACACCGTCGAATGATTTGATCCGCCACCAAGTACGCAAAATAGGGATCGACCCAGAAATAAAGTTTAACCTCCTTAAAAAACTTCTCTTTGTTGAGTTGACATTCTATGAAGATAAAATTCCCGCATGGTATTTGCATATGTCCGCAAACCAGGGGTATTCTCACTAGAAATAACTCTAAGAGTTATTCTAAGGAAAATTGATCATTTATGTCTTTTGTTATTCTAACACATCCTTATGAGGATTCTCAAGTCTAGATAAATGATCTGCCGCAAGGTTCTCACTTCCTTTTTTATCACAGATGGTGATATCAAATTCTTGTAGGAGAAGAACCCCGGAGCAACCTCGGCTTAGCGTCTTGTTTGTTCATAAGTTACTTTAAAGCTGAGTGATCCGTAACCTATTCTTTGATAAAACAAGATATGGCTGAAACTTATATTCAAAAGCATACACAACGACAAGCATTTCCTTTTTCGTGGTAGTGTAATGAATTTGAGCTTCTATCATTGTCTTGCTAGCATAATGTATAGGCTGAAAATGCTTCATCTTGCGTTGTCCTAAAACTACACCAATCACGAAATCACTTGCATCACACATGAATTCGAAAGGTAGGTTCCAATCTGGGACAACTAAGATTGGAGATTTGGTAAGCTTCTTTTTAAGAGTCTGAAAAGCATCAATACATTCCTTAGAAAACACAAACGGTGTTTCCTTCTCAAGAAGGTGAGTCATTGGTCTAGCAATCTTAGAAAAGTCTTAGATAAATCGGCGGTAAAATCCTGCATGACCTAAGAAACTCCTAACACCTTTAACGGTAGTCGGGTGAGGGAGCTTAGCGATAACATCGACTTTAGCACGATCGACCTCAATTCCCGATTTTGAAATTTTATGCCCTAACACAATTCCTTCTCTACACATAAAGTAGCACTTCTCCCAATTAAGAACTAAATTTGTGTCTTCACACCGTTTTAGCATCTTTTCTAAATTGGAGAGGCACGAATCAAAACTATCCCCAAAAACCGAGAAATCATCCATAAACACTTCCATAGTCTTTTCGATCATATCATGGAATATGGCCATCATACACGTTGAAAAGTACCGGGAGCATTACACAAGCCAAAGGGCCCCCTCCCCCAAGCGACGTAACGCGAAAGTTCCATATGGGCATGTGAAAGTAGTTTTCTCCTGGTCCTGGGGATCTATTGGTATTTGGAAATACCCTGAAAATCCATCTAGAAAACAATAAAACTCATTCCCGGCTAATCTTTCTAACATCTGATCCATAAATGGCAATGGAAAATGATCTTTTCGAGTCGCTTCATTTAATTTCCTATAGTCTATGCAAACTCTCCAACCGGTAACTAAACGTGTCGGAATTAATTCATTCTCTTCATTAGCAACAACGGTTATTCCTCCTTTCTTGGGAACACAATGCACTGGACTAACCCATGGGCTGTCAGAGATCGGGTAAATCATTCAGGCATCAAGAAGTTTTAGGACCTCCTTTTTTATTACCTCGTGAATTTTTGGGTTAACTCGTCTTTGACTTTGAACCGTAGGTTTGTAATCATCCTCCATCAAGATTTTGTGTGTACAAAAACGAGGGTCGATACCCTTGATCAGACGGTGATTTTCAAGCAATGGGCCCTTTAATGAGATTTTGAGCAACATAAGAGAGCATCTTTTTCATCATTTTTTAAACCTTTTGCAATAATCACTGGTAACTTGTCGTTTTCTTCCAAGAAAGCATATTCTAAGTGAGACGGTAAATCTTTTAACTCTAATTCCGGAGGCTCTTCAATAAGATTTTGCCTCGTCACTTCACTTTGTTTAAGGTCCATCGAGAAGTTGAAACGGTCAATATTACAATTTTATTCGATCAAAACAAATATCTTCCTCCGGAACGCAATCGCATATCAATTTCTGTGAAATCGAATTTATCCGTTAAGATAAGCTTCAATTTCTCAAAAAGATCGAAGTAAATGCTCAGACGTCAGGTGGGATTGTGCCATCCCCCCCGAAAGAATTAGGAAATCCTAGCAATTCCAGAGCATACTCCTCACAAACTGCATCAATGATGTCAATTCGGTTTACTGACTTGTCATTTGTAGAGGAGTATCTCGGGTTTGGATCTAATTAAAAAGTGACGGCTTCGTTATCACCCGAAGGGTTATTTCCTTATCCTTAAACATCAATTAAGCCACGACCGATCCTCAAAAAGAATCTCCAAGTATGAGAGGTACTCGTAGGATCGGCTTCCGAAATCGACAACAACAAAGTCAGAATGAAAATACAATTTCCAACTTTGATAATAACGTCTACAGCAAGTCCTTTAGGATAAGTAAATCGATCGGACCGCTAACTCTAAATCAAACCATAAAAGGTGGTGTAAGTTCCGGCAGAGAAAGCTTTTTCCAAATAGAAAGAGGCATAAGATTTATGCTCGCACCAAGATCGGCCAAGGCGTGACATACATCCATTCCTGGGAAATTACATGGAATAATAAAAAGAAACTTGCCAAGGAACCTCAAGCTTTTTGGGAACTTTTGAGGAGCATCGCCGAGCATTCTCGTTCAAGGTATCTTATGCTAACTCAAGCAACTTTTTCCCTTATTCATGGAGCAAAAAACTCTTAATCGTAGGAGCAAATCTTGGCATCAAAAGTAAAGCATCCGCGAAACTAATATCGAAGCGCAAATCTTGAAAGATTTGGAAGATCTTCTCCATTTGATTCGAAGCTTTGTCACGGGACTTTTGATCATCACGTCGTGAAGGATATGGAATAGGTAAACTCTTCGGAATATCAGATTCCGAAATGGGAGTGGTTTTAGGCAAAGTCTTCGGAACATCGGGTTCCAGAATAGAAATGAGGAGATAACCGAGGATGGATTGTTTGATCGGTACCTTCCTTGAAATTTTGTTTGATCTTTATCCTATTCTCCTCGGTTTCTCGTTCTACTACCTCTTTAGGAGAAGGATTAGTAGGAATCGAGGGTCCCTCGTAAGCAACACCACTTCGAGTAGTGATCGCTTTCATCTCACCCTTCGGGTTTGGAATGGTATTACTCGGAAGAGTACCCGAATGTAAGAAAAAAGAAAAAACAATAAAAAAAAAAAAAAAAAAAAAAAAAAAAATAAAAAAAAAAAAGGCGTTGAGGCTTGGTTTATAAAACAATCCACAAAATCAGTTTTTGCAATTCTTTTGGAAAGTTTTTTGTTGATCATCATGACGCTGTTGAATTTTACGTGTTTTAAATTTCCATTCTTAAGCTCCTTTCAATTTTGGATGTGTGGCCTGGGGATATGTAGTAGCGCATTATTCCTCTTGTAACTTGAAAAATCATTTGAAATCTCTTGTTGAACTTGATTATTAGGCATTTGAAAAAGTTGGTTTTGAAATCCTTGGTTTTGAAAATTTAGAGCATGATTATTTTGAGCTTGAAAACCTTGATTTCCATGAAAATTATTTCCCCGAAAATTATTCCCTTGAACTTGATTATTGAACCTATTTTGACCATTGTTTTGCACCGGAGCAAAACCTGGTGGTGTCATTTGATTACTAACACGGTTCGGAGGGTTAACTTGATTGTAAGTACCCGTGGTCGCACAAACACTAGCCTGATTGTTATCGGTAGCCGGACAATTATACCAAGAATGGGCACCGCCACAAGTAACGCAAGATTCCTCAACCGCTTTAACCGGAGCGGGAGTGACAACTTTTTTAGAAACAATCTCAACTTAGGTCGAAAGTTGATCCGCAAGCTTATCAATTCTCTCATCCGTTTTACTAGAAGTAGCATTCATCCTAGAAGCATTTGATCTATTTCGTGAATAACGAACTTTTGATTTATTCTCAATTATGTTTAAAGCCTCTCTAGTCATCTTACTCAAAAGATTTCCACCCGCTGCGACATTTAAGGAGTCTTGTTCATTCTCGTTTAAACCATTATAAAAGGTATCAACTTGAGTTAACTCCGTAAATCCGTGATGAGGACAAGCTCTAAGCAACTCCTTAAAACGTTCCCACGCTTCACTAAAAGTTTCCTCGAATTTTTGTGTAAATCGAGAAATTTCATTCTTTAAGTGAGTGGTTTTCGAAGGAGGGAAAAATTGATTCACAAATTTGGTAACGAGATCCTCCCAAGTCAAGATTGAATTTGGTGGTTCTTTCTCGTACCAAGTTTTAGCAGCTCCCTCGAGCGAATATGGAAACATCATAAGCTTAATCACATCGTTAGGCACATTCCTAAATCGTAAAGTCGAGGTAATCCTTTTGAAACTATTAATATGAGCATGAGGATTTTCACTCTCACGACCGTAAAACGGGTTCGCTTGAACCAATTGAAGCAAATTCGTCTTAATCTCAAAATGATCCGCATTGATTTCTGGTAAAACAATAGCTTCTCCGTACCCTTCCTGGGTGCCCGGAGTAGCTCTTCCATGGTACGTTCTGCCATTGGTGCAACGATAGTACGAAGCTCGGGTTCGACTATGTTTGGAGCACGTCCTTTGTTTCGACGTCTCGGAATGGTGACGTTTGAATTATTTGGAAAATAGGAATTTCTAGTGCGCATGCACTAAACAAACAAAAGAAATGAGAAAAGAAACGAGAAAAGGAAATATTTTTTTTGTTTACCGAATAATCAACAAACTTAGGGTAACTCTCTTAAGTAAAATAAATTTTACAAAAAAGGTGCGTCTTTTTCTTTAGTGACACAAACGGTAAAAAAATTTAATCTTTGGTTTGTGAACTTATTGATGGATAATACCTCAATTGAAGGTATTATTTGTTGGTGTTCTTTTACCAACTTTGTAACTTTTAAATATACCACAAATAACGAGCGAAATCGAAAAATCCGGAGAGAGCAAATATTTTTGTCTTTTTGTTTTAATCTTTTACTTATACTAAAAAGAAAAGAAAATATTTTTACTTTTTATTATTTTTTTAAAATTTTTTTTTTGTATTTTTGATTTTCTTAAAAGCGTAACTTTCGAAGACGAAAGGTTCTCCAAATCACGATCGACAAACTTCAAACGAAAGAATCTTAATCACAAATCCCGCGGCAACGCGCAAAAACGATTAACAAAGTTTTAAACACGTAAAATAATATAAGTATAGAAAATTACCAAACTACCCTTGAGGACAAAGGTAGTAAGGAAAATTCTCACAATTATATATAATAATACGTATATTTACCGGTAAGTGATTACCGGGTCGTTAAGTCCCAACGATTTGTGAAATTGAAACCACGTTTGTTGTTTGGACAATGATTTGAATTGGTTCAAAGATGGTTTGTTTCCTAAAATCCTAAAAGTGAGCAAATTAAAGGACAATTAAACCTAACTTTAATAACGGGAAATTGAACTTTAACTAAAAACGCAAAACAGAAACCCTAAACGGCGATTAAAAACCCTAAATTTCCAAAATTAAATCTAATATAAATTTTTATCTTTTAATAGACTCTAATTGACTAAAAGTAATTAAAGAAAACTAGAACACAACAATTGAAATAGCTTAAACACACAAAAACGAGACGGAACGAATCACGTTCTTAAAAATTAAAATTTCGGCAAATTGTAACCCTACGAAGCAAACTAATTTTCTTAGAAACTAATGATAAAAGAAAATTTTCTAAAAAAGAATTATATTTTTTTGATTATTTTTCTATTTTTTATGATTTTTTAAAGTTTTTAATAAAAATAAATGTTTAAAAATACAAAATAATTATAAAAATTCTGAAAAAATTACAGAAAATAGCTTGAACTAATAAGAACCTAGGAAAAATAAGATTGGTTACACAACTTATTGAATAAGCTATAACAGCTTATTAAGCTAAAAGGGAAAATGTATACAAATAATAAATGTTGTGAAGCTATAACGAAAAAGACCACAGGTGTTAAAACCTAATTGTAGGCTTCATAGATTGTTTTGCCCATCTAGGATATAATAACATTAAATGATATAAAGCACAGCGGAATAACAAATAAGAACATCAATGTTATCACAAGGTTTCTTTATTCATACTAATAAATTATAAACACTTCGACTTAATCAGTCGACTATGCTATCTAGATAACTAACTATTACACAAACTAATAAGCTAACTATTAGACTCTCATTGGAGAGATCTAACTATGATGGATTATAAAACTATTCACCCATAATTCCCTTTATATAGAGAGATATTAAGGCTTACAAAGGAAGCTAATTAATTATATTAGAGAAGCTAATTAAAACTAATTAACAACATTCCTTTTATCTTTGATATTCTTTGACTTTCATGCCTATCATCATGGAAATCTCCAGCTTTTAATTCTTCCATAGTAGAATACCAAAGTGTCAAATTTAACCCTTGTTTGTTTCATTCGTCTTCATTTTATGCAAATGTAATTTTGTAATAATCAAATCTGAGATCCCACAATCTTTCCCTATTGAATAATTACAAAACAATCTTCATGAATAAACAATCTCAAAGCTTCCCTTGAAAAAGATCTTCTGTACCTGTCACCACTTTAAATCAAGCGCAAACCATATAGTCTTCTTCCCCTTTTTGTAATCATTAAATAAGGGTCTTCTATAGAAAAGCAATTTGTGAACACTTCCCCTTAAGTGGTACATATAGATGGTTAAACATGTTAATAGATGAAGTCAGAATGGTGATGGACGTGGTTATTGTATATGCAGGTCACGTGGTGTTTGTGGTGATTCGACATGGTCTGACAATAGCAGCAGCAAAGGATGTTGCTGTGAGGTGAACCATTACGTGGCATGGTGATATGGCTGTCATGAACGTAGGGTATAAGCAGGCATAAAGAATATTCAAACTGCAAAGTAATCAGTATCGAAAGGTATGGGCTGTGATGTTAAATATTGTTAATACTGCCTTCACGTGGAACATTGATACTGTTAAAGGCTTTTGGAATATATGTTCGCACAAGGAAGGTTACAACTGTTCGAGTGAAGAAGGTTTGTACTGTTAGGATTATCCGAGAAAGGGTTTCTACTGTTTGTTTCGTCCGAGAAGATTTTACAACTGCTAATGGTATCCGATAAAAAGTTACAGCTACTAGTATTATCAGATATTAGGTACTACATGTTTTTGGTTCTCGGATGTGAAGAAGATATTGGGATAAAACATATTTTTGTTCTCGGTGACCAGGAGATCTCGGACAGATGAGTGACACACACAGGAAGTTTTTGGATTTGGTTTAAATGTTTTTAAATGTTTAAAGGCTAATATTTTTGGATTTATTGCAAAAATTGGTTACGGAGTTTATTTGGTATCTCTTATTTGAGATTGAAGTAAGTTTTACGAAGGAGTTTACTTATTTTATCTTGAAATCGGGGTTGGGTGGTTGCATGATTTCAATGATAACTTGTTTGGTTATATACGGTTTAATAGACGAATGACTGATAAAACTATTATTTTTACCTGATGTAAGGAGAATACATTGATAGTACTCAAAGGTATTATACTATCACTTGGCTCAGTGACTCATGTAATAAGGCATGCGGATTATCAAGAGATTGCGATCACTTATTTTTTTGTCTTGGTATGAGTTCGAACGTCCCTGGATAGTGCAAGAATAAGACACAAGTTTAGAGAGATTCCTACTTCTCATCAAATTCGTTATACTCGGATTTCTTCATCATGATCCAAATTCATAGAGCCTACAGAAATTGAAGATTCAAGAAATGTTTAACATATGGGTTTTCAGGGGAAGCATATAGTTTAAAATGTTTTAACATTTTACATGCTACATTGAGGAAAGGAGTTTTTAGCTACTAACTAGCTTTTGTTACTACTGCTCAAGTTCATTTTTCTTAAGGTGCATCATAGAGGGCAATTTGAGACATTGGAAAGCTTGGATTAGAAATGTGATATATGTTGTGTTGTAAAGATCAAAGTTGCATATCTTCACAGTCCCCTATTGGTTTATGACAAAAAGGGAAGATGTTACAAAGATGATATTATTTGCAACTTATTATGTGTGGTGGCACGACATGGCAAGGAAATCTTAACTTTAAGGGAAGATCTAAGTAAGGGAAAGAATTTATTGTTTGTTTTGTCATCATCAAAATAGGGAAGAAGATTGTTATGGGAATTATTGATTGATAGAACAAAAAGAAACAATATATGAAATAAAAGGAAACAAGACAAGGAGGAAGAATTCTTGGTCAATGTGCTTTAATGAGTCAAAGATGAAGAATTCTTGGTCAACTTGCTTTAATGAGTCAAAGATAAGGAATTCTTGGTCAACGTGCTTTAATGAGTCAAAGATAGTTATTAGGAAAGAAGAAAGTTTCATAATACAATTAGAATTCCTTTATGAATGTTTTAATTAGTTTCCTTGTAAGTCTTATGGACTCTCTATATAAAGAGATCCATAGACATTGTTTAGAGTGTGCACAAGAGAAAGATGTAAACACTAAAAGGTGTGTGTGTGTCTAGGCATCATCCCTAATAAAGGTGCCTAGGGTTTAGAGTTAGTTTTGTAGTTGTACAACAAGAAGTAGATGCTAGCATAAGTGGTGTAGCCTCAAGAATCTTATGATTCCTGTTACAGTTTGTTGATGTAACCGTATTATCTTTATCAAATTATATTGGGGCGGAAATTTTTGCTAAACCTTGTTTGAAATAACTTATTGTTCTTTTTTCTTCCGCTGCATATATAAGTTATCTGTAAAACATATCCTAGATGGGTTAAACGATCTTCTCACCAGGGCACGTTGGTTAGAGGTGTATGGTGTGAGGCGTTTATAAAGGTTGAGGATGTTGAGGTCGGGGGTTCGAGCCTTGCTCACCCCCGATTTCCATCTTCCCTTTTTTTTATTTTTGAAAACTTATAAAAACAAAGTTGTAGACAAGCTAAAAACTAACACTTTTTATAAAAACACTTATATCTGAAAAGCCACTAATAAGCTAGAAATTGCTTAAAGACATGACAGAAACACTTAACTATGTTTTTGGTGCTTTCTTAAACTTAATAAGCTCAAATACTAAGATAAGCTAAAAACAGACCAAATAAGCTACAAGCTACTTAATAACTAGTCTAATAAGCTAAACTAAGCTAGAAATGAGCTCAAAGAACAGGCAATAAGCTAGAAAATTAAATTAAGCTCTTGAAGGAAACTTCAAACCAAACAGCCCCTGAAGGAACTTTTAAGCTTATTTTTCTATAAGCTCTTAGATCCTTATGCAAATTTTCCTTATGTAAGCTTAAACTACAACTAAAAAGCTCTCTAAAACATCTTTCAGAAACTATTTTAAAATTCAATTGCTTATTGAAAAAGCTGAATGAAAAAGGTGTGCAGACAGAATTAAGTATTTTTTGGTTTTTTTTGAAAATTTTATGAAAAGACAAATGACAACTTTTTAGCTTAAAAATAGATAAGCAAATAAACTTTTTAAAACAAAATAAGACCTAAACTATCTAGATTGACCTATCAACTAGAAGTGCTATGAAAATCAAATGCTAAAAATTACTTTTACTTAATGAAAACTAAGATTGAATCTGGCTGTTTTTGCTTTAAAACTGCTGATGCAATTGGCATGCATATGAACAAAATTCTATAAATGCAGGTTTAAGAACCTGAATTCTACTCTATTTTAATACTAGGCTAAATGCAAATTAAGCAAAGACAAAAGCTAAAACTGAATAAAACTAATACTGCAAAAGCTAATTAACAGATTTGAGCTTTTAATGAACTAACTTATGAAAAACTAAATGACCTATACATTTTATAAAATTAGCTTAAACAAACTTGAATGAGTTATCAAAAACATTAATCAAAGTCCAATTGGCCTCTAGCAGTATTAACTTGTGGTTAATACTGCTATGCCAAACACCCCTTTAAGAATTACAATTTCCAACTAAGCTTATGAACTAGAGATTTAATGAACAAAAGTTCAATACCAGATAACAAACAGCTAAAAACAAACCTTATGAGCTTATACTAACAATCAAATAAGCTAGAATCTAACAGCTACTCATTATGCTAAATATTTTTGGTTTTTGACAGATTTATGAATCAAAACTAAGAAAACTAAGATCTACACTACAAATGCTGAAAACAGATGATCAAACATGTTCAATAAGCATAATAAGACACAATTTAGCACAAATAAGCTAGCAAATAAGCAAATTAAGCAATTCTAAACTAAGAAATTAAAGACAGTAAAGGAACTTGAAAACTTACAAAGGCCTTAGCTAAACAAAGGCTTAATATGCTCAAGTGAGCTGTCTACAAGTCTTCAACTTATCACAAGGAAAAAGCTAGTTAAGTCCCCATAATCACTTCCCAGGTTAAGCTTATCATCCAAGCAACTCAGATCCGAATTAAGCATAGGTTTAAACTGATTTTAAAGGTTTGATAGATTAATGATATAGTTAAGCTCAATTCCAAGCTTAGAGACTTGAGAAGAGCTATTGATGAGCTTATGAGAGCTTGTGTAACAGTAGACAACAACATTTGAGATATAAGAGCTTTTTGAAAATTTAAGAACTTATTAAGCAAAAACAGATTTAATAAAGTGGACTAATATTTCATTGATTTGAGACTGATTACAAAACTTGAAATTGAAATTACAAAAGCTTTAATAAGAAAATTACATTTCAAATAAAGAGATTACAAAAGCTACTAACTAAAAGAACAATTGCAGAAAGAAATGATGTGTGTCAGGAGTGAGCTTGTATTTATAGCTGCCAAATGATGCTTCTAGGCCTTTAGGTTGTTATACGCTCCATTTGATCTCACCCATTCACTTTTCCCATCATTGGATCCTAACTTTGAGCCGTTGGATTAGATTTGATCACACGGATTGCCAACATGGCATTCCGTGTGTCAGAGCACTTTGTGATCTTCTTTTATACTCATTTTAGTGCAAAATTCTATGTCCTCGTGTGCTTCTTTCCCTAATCTTGCGTGTCAGACCTTTGGGTTTTAGCCACTGAATAGGCTCATTTGACATATAACTCTGCCACCTCTTTCCTTGGCACTTGAATCACTTAGGCCACATCTCAATTCTGCATTTACCCTTGTTTGAGCTAGGTAAATCGAAGAAGAAGAAAACAGTAACAACAACAATTTCCGCGTTAAAAAAAGGGTGCTTTAATTTTCTTTGACCCCGTTATTTTCGTTGACTATTGGTCTATTCAAAAGGGATTGCCTGGATATGTTTTTGGGCTCGGGTAAAGGTAACAAGTTATAAGGAAAGTGGGTTATAAGAATGTTAACGACCGTTTATCTTTTATTAATAAAAAGATAACGGTGTTAGGGTTTTAGGGGCTTTTTATGACTTTTGATTTAACATTAAGGGCATTTTGGGAATTTTGAAAGGTTTTGTCTCCTGGTAGTTGACCAATGTTGACCAATGGTTGACTTTGGTTGACCTTGAAAGCATTCTCTCGGCTCTTGTACACTCTATCCGTTCCCGTGTCCGTGTTTGTCCGGTTTTTGACTATTCTTGTAATTTTTGCAATATCCATACCTACACAATCACAAAGACAAAACAAGCAATATACAAGCATTTTAAGCACAATTTTGTCTTTTATGGGTCATTTTTGATATAAAACGGATATGTGTTTTCACACATATCAAGATATCATTAGCATTAATGAAAATTTTCTTGCCTGTTCCTTGATAGTACCTTTTTGCCCTCAACTATTACAGAGAGAGCTGCCACTTTAAATCTATTGCTTCCAAATCATCTTCATGGAATTTTCTCTAAGATCCTACTGTAAGGAGATTAGAACCATTAGGAATCTCAAACGTCCAAGAAACATACACGGTATTTATATCACTGAAGTTAGTCAGAACTAACTTGAGGACAAGCATGTTTAATAGGGCTAACAGTACTAACCTTCATAGCAGGAATTAACCATATTATGAACAACCTGCAATTTTCATCAATTAAATATCCATCAATTAAATTAATAAAATGTACATCCATCTATAAAGTATATACCACCTTTTTACAGGAATTTTTTCGCTTTATTCCATTATGTAACATAGTTTACATAACTAAAGTAAACGAGCTCACGCAACAACCAATGCCAACTACAACTATGTTTACATTATGTAAACATCCTAATATGTCAAGTCTATGTTTAAATATCATTTTTACCATGTACGTTATCCATTTAACGTACCATTTACAACGTTATTCCAAAACAAGCATTATACGTTAACGTTTTATTCCAAAAACCCTAATTACATCTATTACTTCTTCTTGTTGTTGATGTCTTTCATCATCATCGTATTTCTCCATTCACAATACAACAACTTCACTTCACTTCACTTCTGTTGCCAAATACTAATTCTACTTTTTTTCTTCTATTTTTACCTTTACTTTTTATTTATTCTTTCCTAATTCCTGCCATTATTATTAGGGGTGAGCAGAAGAAACCCAAAAAACCGATGTTTTTTATTTTTCAAAAACCGATAATATCGGTTCGGTTTCGGTTTTTGGTCAAAAACCGAACCGAACTGAACCAGTTTTATAATAATATATAATTAATATAATATAAATAAATAAATGATAAATAAAAATTTTAAATTTATATTTATTTTATGGATGAAATTATTAAAATATATATTATTTTAATGTTTATATATATGTTTGTCGTGTACGTGTGTTTACTTGACAATATGTCGTTATAATGACAATGATCATACTATGTGTATTTTCACATGCATGTGTGTGTCTCTCATTTATATGTGTATAATTGTAAAAATTTATGTAAAAATTATTAGGCTTATATTGACAAAAAAATTAAAAAAATAACCAATTTTCTGCGTAAAACAAGTTTATTAATATAAATTAGCAAAAACCAAATTTAAACGGTTTGAAACCGAAAAAAACGAAAAACCGAACTGCAAAAACCGAGAAACCGAACCACCAAAAACCGAGCGGTTTCGGTTTTTGGTTTTATAAAAACCGAATATTTCGGTTCGGTTTCGGTTTTAGCCAAAAACCGAACCAAACAGAACCGTGCACACCCCTAATTATTATTACTACTTACTAGCTTCTAGGGGTGAGCAAAAGGGACAATGGATTGGACAGGACCGAGGAAGTGGCCCAAATTCGATCGGATCAAATTTATTTCGGTCCGGTTTATTTTTTTTCCTTATTCCCGGTCTGGTCGGTCCGATTTGATCCGGTTTAGTTTTACGAAAAAACCGGCAATTATGCCTTGTTGGACTGGACCGGACCGGACCATTTCGGTCCGATCTTCAGTCCAATGTTTTGGAGAAAGTCGGTTTCGGTCCGATCCGATTTTCGGATCATAAACACCCCTACTAGCCTCTCTTATTGGTACCCGACAAGTATCCATTTACTTCCATGTTTAAAAAACAACACAGTTTTTAATCGAATTTTTTTTTGTATTTTTTTTAAAGGCAACAATATATATAAAACCCTCAAAAAAGGGAAAAAGAATTTTTCTATATTTTTTTTTTATCAATTTAATACTTTTAATTTGTCAAATTTTTTATATTTTGTTTCACACTTTTTCTTTCGCATTTTTATTATAAAAACAAAATTAAAAAAAAACATAAAGAGGTAATTACAATCATCATTATCATTAACATAATATACATTTGTAATACTCATTGCAATAAAAAAAAAAGTAGGGGATAACATCCCTGCAGCAAACAACAAATAAGTCCGTGCTGTACAATGCAAAAAATGTCATTAATTTACACATTTGGTCCCTGATAACATCTCTAATGTACACAAATGGTCCCTGAGTTACACTAGCAGCAGGTAATTTTTCCTTCTTGAGTTTTTCTATATATACACATGTGACAGGCTCTTGGGCTATTATATTATGGGCTGGCCCAATAACGCTTGAAGGCTAAACACATATTAGATATTACACAAAACTTGGCCCAAACACTACACTATATATAAACTATCTAATACAATGTCATGTGAAACAGAAAAGATCCAGATCATGTTATCAACCTTCATTTGACAATTTCATATATTTTGTCAGTACTATAATTGCAATTTCATAGTTTTAAATTATAATATACTTAATAGAAGTGTTAAACGACGTCGCATGCCCCACTCACAAAACCACTGTTCATCATTACTGTAGCTACAATGCTACAGTGTTGGGCCGGCCCACTTTTTTTTTTTCCTACAGTGTTGGGCACTGGCTCCACTTTTTTTTTTTTAATTAATTCCCGGGTGGTTTATCTGATCATCGGCCAAAAAAAAAACAAAAAACTTTATTAATATTTTTTTTTTTTATTTTTATATTTTTTTTTATTTATTTTTTCTTTTTTTTTTTTTTTTTTACCCTCCTTTCTGATAAAAAATGAGAAGAAAAAAAAAATTACGTTTACGACTTTCTATCGGCCTGGGCCAAAAAAAAAAAAATCCCTTTATCAAAATATTTTTTTTTTTTTTTTTTTAGGCCCAAAACAAAAAAAAAACTTTATAATCCCCCCTTCTTTCCGCCAAAAAATAAGAAGAAAAAAAATAATTACCGCTTTAATTTTATAAAAACAAGCATGTATCTCCCCTGCGGGTTTTAAGAAAACAATTAAAGTAGTAAAGGCGAGACTATGAACTCACCATGAGTAGAAGATCAAATGAGAAATCAACGAGATAGAAGACTCCAACGATTAGCCAAGACCTATAAATCAAGTCGTGATTTAGAATTATAAATAAAATCATTATAGTAAAAATAGTTATATAATACTAGTTAAAAATCCGAAACATGAACGACATTGCACCAAGACTTAACCAAGGTATTTTTTTATCTCTAATTGGGTACACAACCTGCACTTATACCTAATTGAGTGTCTACTAAGTTTCGCTTAAAGATTCTTATCTCATTCCTATGCATTCACACTTTTATTTCTTCAGAAAAGACGTAAAAACTATGTTGCAGAATTTTAGTCATCTTCACACCATTGTATCTCTTAACCTATAAAAGATACAAGGATGGGGTTTTCACCCCTGGAAAGATACATGAGTCTAGTTTCCAAAACTTTAGGCCAATCAATCATACCACTTACCAATCCACGGGAAATGAGTTTTTACTAATCATAACTCAAATTAGAAAGTTAACTGAATTTCTATCGTATACGATTTCGGATTTTTAACTAGTATTATATAACTATTTTTACTATAACGAATTTATTTATAATTCTAAGTCGCGACTTGCTTTATAGGTCTTGGCTAATCGTTGGAGTCTTCTATCTCATTGATTTCTCATTTGATCTTCTACTCATGGTGAGTTCATAGCCTCGCTTTTACTACTTTAATTGTTTTCTTAAAACCCGCAGGGGAGATACATGCTTGTTTTTATAAAATTGAACACAAATTGCTTTTAGTATGCTGGACCCGAATTGTATGCTTAATGCTTGAGTACCTATTGCTAAAGACCCTAATATCGTGAACCGTTAACTACCTGTGATGGGTAGACGCTATGGTAATAAATAGGCCTATGAGGTGACTCCCCATCCGGGGTTTGAATCCTTTTAGAACACCCACTTGTAATGGATATATTATCTGAGATGTTATAGGTATATAACAATAATACCTAATCTTTTAGGGCAAACTGTTAGCCTTAAAATATTGAGTCAAACATGAAGTTCGTTCATTATGTATGTTAGTTTCGGTCAATTAATTAGTTAACGTTGTAATAGGAAAGTATCGGGAATCGGGCTCGATAGTTAATCTAATATTGTATATGTTTCGGGTTTAATCCCAAGCAAAACCCGAGCCCGGGTCCTAGTTAAATATCCCGCGCGTCATTTAACGCGACGGGGTATATAAACTCTTTTCTATTTAGAAAAGAGTAAGTTGTTCATTAATTAATAATTCTTCTTTTCTATTTTCTCTCATCTCTCTCTCATCTTTCTCTCTCTAGAACAACTCTCCTCTCTTTCTCTTTTCTAGTTCGATTCGTGATTGTTATATATGTTATGAAGTGTTAACGGGATCCTACAATTGGCATCAGAGCAAAGGGTGGATTCGTGTCTGATTTATGTGGTTAAATAAGCTCAAATTCGTGGTCCATTTTGAAGAAAAAAAACCCACGGCTCACTTTTGATTTTGGCTTATTTGTTGGTTAATCTTACTCTTTAGTTGTTTTACACATCAAAAGGTTAGATTGTTACAAATTTCGTGTGTAATACAAGCTTAAAGTTTGAATTATAAGCTTTTAAAGCTTAGTGTTCTTCGTGGAGGGTTGCTCAATATCAGACGATTTACAAGGTAATACGAGTTAAGGTGTGCTTAAACTTGATGTACTCACAAAGTATTACATGTTTCTAATTCAATTCGTGGCTAGAAAGTTCATTGGGTGAATATTTGCAAAATTCGTCCCTTGCATTCTTCGTGGCGGTTTGACAGAAAAAGGGACAAAATCCTCTTTTTAAGGAAATTATCAAATGGCGAGTTACTCATTTAGGCGGCGAGTTAAGCAGGTACAAGGCGAGTTGTCAATAGGTTTAGCAGCGGTTTGCTTATTTTAATGCAGGCGACGAGTTGCTAAACAGCGAGTTGCTAAACAACGAGTTGCTAAACGACGAGTTGCTAAACAGCGAGTTGCTAAACGACGAGTTACCAAACAGTGGTTTGAGTATTTTATTATGGCAGCGAGTTGTCAAAAGAAGCAGCGGTTTGATTATTCTATTACACGGCGGTTTGCTTACACTAGCAGCGGTTTGATTATTCTATCCAGACGACACTCTTTTTAGCGACATTTTTTTAATGGAAAAAGTTGAGTAATATATAATTTTTCTAGTCTTTTTAACTTATTTTTACACCAAATTCAAATTTTGGTAATAGGGTAAAAAAAATTTCGGTCGACACTTTTTTAGACACTTTTTGGCGGGAAAAATTAAGTAAAATATAATTTTTTCTATAGCCTTTTTAGCTTATTTTTACACCAAATTTAGATTTTGATAATAAGGTAATTTTTTTTTCATAATCCAACTGCGCCGAATTCCAAACAAATCATCAAACCATAAGCCAAAACCAAAACCATCAACAAGGACTTAAACTGCATTAATCATACAAGAAACAAACCTCAACAACAATCGATCATTCATTCACGGTTATCTAGTGATCTTGTAAAATCCCGTTAATCATTTATCGGTTTTGATCATAGACGAGTAAAATCCCGTGAACGTGAATTGAATTCATAACCACAATTTCAATCACATAGTATCCACTTAAGATCCAACAAAATTTTCACACTTCATAATTCACGATAAAATGGGAACAAAGGTTACTTCATCTTCGGGTTCAGTTTTAAAGGAACCAGAGATACAGAAACTGCAGATGCAAGCAAAGATTTTCAAAGAAAACTCCTTGAACAAATTAAATGCACTTAAATCAACCACTCAACTTCTCGAAAGACAGACTTTCTCTGGTTGTATATTGTATCAACAAGCTTTTGCACAACTCTTTGGTGATAGTGTCAGAACCTTCAAGTTTCAGTTATCTCAACACATGAATAACTTAGAAACACTTCTCAATGCAGAAACACTTCACGAGATGGATTCCAAATCCGCTCTAAGTGTGATCAAAGTACAGTTTGAAAGGTTCATTAACTCTGACTTGTTAAAGCCTCTCGATATTTATTCAAGATCTTTTTCATCAGATCGAGAAGTAAGAGAAAACTTCAGAGATTACACTAAAATGACAGCTCAAACATTCAAGGAAACAATCATCCAGAACATGAACTCCATTGAGCAATGTATAATAGAAAGAGCAAGTCATGAGCAAGAGCTTAAGATGACGTTGAAAAAGTTGAGTGAAAGACAGTTGCAGATTCAACAGTGCAAGGTTCAAGAGGTTCAATCATCGGTTACAAGTTCAGGAGATGAAACAAGCAGTGGGATTGTATCAGATGAAGAGATTGATAAACAGAAATTGGAAGCACATTACAGTTACATGGCAAAGATTCAGGAGGTCTCACCTGAAGAATCCAGTTCTACTAGTCAGCCATTGGAACAGGTACAAAACCATGATGAAAATGATGTGTTTGCCAATGTGAGACGACATTCTGAGCAACCTGAATCCATTAACGACACATATGTTTTGGAGAAGGATGATAGCAATGTCATTCCTGATTCATCAAATATATGTACTAATGATAATCAGGTTGATCAAAATGCGGCTGAATGTGTTGATGAGCGTGCTGCGCTTGCTAATTTAATTGCTAATTTGACTCTTGATACGGAGGAAAACAAAACGGTATTAAAGCAATTAAAGAAAGCAAACGCATCATTGACTCAAGAATTGGAAAAGTGCAAAACTAACCTTGATGAAACCAATAGTGCTCTGGGGGAGGCTATTAGTTGTCGGGATAGTTGTCTGATTGCACTTCAGACCAAACAGACTGAGCTTGAGAAGTACACGGCCCTTAATGACCTAACGAGTGATTATAAAATACTTCAAACAAAGTTAAATGAAACTCTAGGACTATTAGCTCTTAAAGACATTGACATAAAAGAGGGTTTAAAAACTAAAACCTATGAAATTTCAGTTGTCAATCAGAAACACGATGAGCTAGTCAAAAAGAGTCTGTTAACTAGGTCACAATTTGAAGGTCAACTCAAAGAGAAAAGTAAGGTTATTTCGGATTTAAAGGTTAAGGAAGGAAAAGACATTGACACGATGATTGAAATGGACAAACAAATAAAGTTTTTAAATGAAATTCTTTATAAACGCAATCAGTCAATTCAGACCATTCACATGTTAGCACCCAAATGCGCAACGTATAATGGTAGATCAACCTTTGCTAATCCAAAGTACCTCAAGATAGCTCAATCTGAAAAGCCTCGTTTGTATGAGATCCCATATGATACTTCTGATCCTGCAAACAGATTTTGCCCCAATGGGGAAGAGACAGTGACTCTTGAAAAGGAGAGTAGATCAAAATTGGATAAAGACAAAGTGAAACCATATGATTACACATATCAAAACAGTCTTTATGAAACTTTCAAACCACCATCCAAAACCTATCTTGATCAGTTGGAACGCGCTAAAGAAGTTAGGAAGACAATGTGGAGAAAAACGTTTGTGGAGAAAACCGTTTTTAGAACAAAACCAAACATTGCTTATAAAAACGTTGCCTTTCTACAGTTATAATATCCATTAGTAAAAGTAGACAAGTTTATAACGAAAATGACAAACACTTCATCATTTTAGAACAATTTGTGAACAAGCTTGGTCTCATCATACAATTGCTGCTTTCCACCACCACACTGATAAGAGTGTGGATGTTCTTGATCAAATACCTTATTAATGCCCTCTTTCAAAACAAAAATACTGGACAGTCATTTGTTTTGTTCATGAACTAAAAAAAAGTAATGCCTATGACGATTGGAGTACGTTCAATTCCTTGAAAAAGAGGTTGATGAACTTGAATCTGGAAAAGGGCTGATTTTTCAAACATATATGATCTACTTCTCAAAGGAGTGTGTGTCTAAGATGTTACATGTTAATATTGCATTTCTGTCTGATTTAATGATTTTGCTGCAACTACATGATTGTTTCTTATCTAAGTCAAAGAATGTGAATGTCTTGCACAAATAGCTTTCGAAACAAATGAATCTGTTAACAGAGAAGTTCCATAATAATTTTGTTAAAAAGTTTTTCTAACTTGTAAAAAACTCTCATTTATCTTCTTGAAGTGCTTTAACAACAATGTAAAGAACAAATGAAAACAACTCAGTTTGCAAAGAAAAAACGGATCTAATGTGATTTCAGAAAAGAACGTGATCAATATCATGAAAATTACAAGATTGGAAAAGCTTCAAATGCAAGACAAGATATACAAAGCCATCAGTGAGTTAAAGAAACTCATTGAGATGTTCAAAAGAAAGGGTGTGGATACTAATTTTGAACAACCATCTATCTCTGGGAATAACTGCTGTACAATCAATCAGAAATCATCCAGCTGGTAAGAAACCACTGCGTACTAAAATATGAACGATATCATGTCACAACAGCGGTTTGCCCCAACATGTTGAGGTGGTCGAATAGTTGACAAAACCTGCCAATCCACATCTTGGCATCAAATGAAGGAATCATCTTTAGCTAAGCCAAATGATTTATTGCACCTGGCCCCTCTAGGAATTGCCCAAAGCATGTGTCACATCAGTCACCAAGGGAAAAAGTAGGCTACAATGCATGGTCATAAATACTACATAGGTAGCTATAAAAGTTCACAACCTTCAGAAAGACAAAGTTGTGAATGGAAAACCTAGTTTGATTGTTACCTGTAGATTACACAACATGCTAATGGTTGCAAACCAAAATACTAGGAATTGGCAGCATCAATGGAGTAGTCGAGTTTCAAAACACAAAGATGTTCATTTAGGAGAAACATAGGAAACAAAAGCCATATGGTAGTTCAATGACGTGCTATGTCCTACATGCAAAAGTGCCTTTTATAGTGAAATCATGATGAATGCGTCTTTGAATACCTCTCAAGTTAAATCCTCGTGGCTCTGAATGGGAATACGGTTGCACAAAATCCATAAGAACAAAGAGATATATGCCCGTAGAAAAGTCAAGTGCATCTAAGAAACCAGAAAGACAGATCCCCACAGGACATAGGTTCTCAAACAAAAAGACTACCACTGTCCCTGAGAAAACAATGATCTACGATTTGTCTTAGGTGATACCATAACGGGTAGAATTCTTTAGTAATGTTCGTTTAGGTGGATTTCCACAGGAAGTTACGAAAACTCTTGCACGGGCAAGGTTGACAGTGAACCCGCGCATGGTTCAATAGTAGATATCCCTCATATTCATGCATGCAAACAAACTCTGGGTTTAAGTGCAGGTACGTCATTCAATGGTCAAAAGCAACAACGAATTGACCTAAATGCAGATGCACTATACAATGAAAAGCAGGAAAATCTCAGAGTGTGGTTGCTGAAATTTCTGATATCTAAGAAACCAGTGCCAGAATGGTTTCACAAAAGATGAGCTACATCAAATGGTGTCTGCTGAAAATAACACTTCAGGCCCCGTTCCTCAATGTTCAAATGACGTCTGTTCACATCAGTTCAGGCCTCGTTCTTCATCAAATGACTTCTGATCATAACCGTTCAGAACTCGGAATTCAAGACCACAGCAATGAACAGTCAGTCTAAAGATGGTTCATAAAGTGTTCTATCAAACAAGACATCTACATCACGACACGAGTTGGAAGTACCATTTTCCCCCACACCGTCACATTAGCAATGATGAGGACAAAGGTATATATCATATAAATTACATAAGCTGAAAAATAGAAAATTTCCAAAAGAATCTTCTTCGACATGTCTCTTGGAAATCGTTAATATTTAAGTGCTTAGAAATGTAGTATTAACATCGACACGGGTGTGTAAATGTAAGTTCGAGCGAGAGTTTTTAAAATAGTTCAAAACATGTTCATTTCTAATTTTCTAAATGGCTTATGTGCAACATATCAGTACATAACCCGGACTATCAAATAAAGGAAGATTTATATATCCTCACAACGGGAAAAGTTAACGTTTTCTTCGGTATTGTGCTGTTTTACAAGACATTCAATGTTTTTAGGTTCAAAAAAACAGGATAGTGTCTAGTTAGTGAGCTTACCCTAAGCCGTTAGAAAGAGAAGTCTCTAACATTTGGTTTTTCAAAAAAAATATCTTTGAACACAATTTTCAATGATTTCTCGATGGACAATATTTCATAATCTGTTCAAAATTGTGTGGTCGACACTACCAAACCCTCACATTTTTTCAATGGCAAAAAAATTTCTTAATTGGTCCTATTTGTTGAGGGGGTGTTTTTCGACAGAAACAAGTTTTAATGTTTTTGGATACATTCTACAACGAATATTATTATGTTATTCAAACATTAATCAAATTGTTCCAAACCATTCATGATGATAATATTTTTCTCCCACAGATTTTTCAAGACATATTTTTAATCAACGAGGTATTTTATAAACTAAGTGTTTATTATTTAAAAATAAGAGGAGAAAATGTAAATTAAAATTTGATTTCTAATCGACTCAATGTGCGAACAGTAAGTAAAGGTTTTATGGTTCGTTCTTATACCCAACAACATTTTATTTTTACAGACCGTTTATGAAGGGTCATAAGGTGGTTAGGTTAAGATTCAATCCTATTGATTCTAACAGAATCCGGAGGATTACCCAAGATTATTCCAAGTTAGAAATAAGCTGTCCTTAGGTATGATTGGTAGAGATGATTGTATCATGGGAATATTGCGTCTAAGATGAGCTAACACTGGAAACAATCATACATGGTGTTTGTAATGAGTCTGGTATAGCTTTGAAGGCTTTGAAGATGAGAAAGAATGTTGGTATATGGGGATTAAAGAAAGAAAGCCCTTCACACAACTTAAGCAGAAATGGGTCAATACATATGCTGTAGAATCACAAGTTGATTGCTGACATTGAAAATGACCATCAATGGACCTTGTGATGCAATGAACAACCCTTACAGCACTTTCGGGATTTTCTCTCTACAGAAAACTTGTCTCATTTGGTCTCGGAGATACACCACGTTTTACTATTGACATCTCATTACAGAGATCGTTAATATTGATGGTGGCAATCGGCTCAAGCCTCGTGTACTAAAACCAAAATTGCAACTAATCGAGTCTAGAGACAAGAGCTCAATAAAATTCTCTTTAGGACACATTCCATTTCAAACACTTGTTGGAAATTCATCAAGTTCACAAGCTGTTTTCAAAGAGTCTTAACGCAAATATCCTTGTGATATTTTCCAGAACATCCGAGTGATACTATAAGTATTCACAATGAAGATGGAAATCCTGCTTGAGTCAGCATCAAACAAGCTCTTGGTAGGTGACTAGCGTGGTTTCTATATGAATAAGTTGGACAAATTGTTATTGATTTGGTCCAGTAATGAATAGCAGGTTGATGAATTTTGAATAAAAGCTTAAAACTTCTAATGTGTTACAATACGCTTTTATAAAGTATATATGTCGATTGATTTTCAATCAATTTCTCGATTATCACTAACGTTAAACAATGCAGGTTTAAAAAACGGTTGGTACGGTATCCCATCAACCAAAGTGATTTATTACCTAATATTCATGCTTATTCTACAAAGACCAAATATCTGAAAAGCTAACAGATTTGAAAGAGTACAAATAATTCCGCTAACTCTAGTTGAAGTTTCAAAGATATGGAATGTATGAGTATGTAGGTCAAAGAAACAAGATCGCCTGATGGCATAGAGATAAAGTACAATGAAAAAGGGCTCAAAGTTCCAAGATCGCAAAGCATGAAGGAACAAGCCTACAACAAATACAAAGAGATATGACATAGAACACATGTGCGTTACCGACGAATGCAATCTCCATTGTTCTCTTGAAGGAGTGTCATCAATGAACTCACTTAGGGGGAGATTGTTAGCCTACAAACAATTTTGTGACCGAACAGGAAGTTCGTTCATTACGTGTTCGAGTCTCGGTCATTTAATTAGTTAATGTTGTAATAGTATAATATCGGGAATCAGGCTCGATAGTTAATCTAATATTGTATATGTTTCGGGTTTAATCCCAAGCAAAACCCGAGCCCGGGTCCTAGTTAAATATCCCGCGCGTCATTTAACACGACGGGGTATATAAACTCTTTTCTATTTAGAAAAGAGTTAGAAGTTGTTCAAATAATAAATTATTTCCTTTTCTATTTTCTCTCAATTATCTCTCTCTCTCTCTCTCTTTCCTCTTTCTCTCTCTAAAAGTTCAACTCACTCTCTTTCTCTTTTCTAGTTCGATTCGTGTATGTTATATGTTATGAAGTGATTACGGGATCCTACAAAGGAGCAGATGGAAAGCAAAACCTACAGATCACACCAACAAATATTCAATTTCCCATCAATAAACATAACATTTACAACAGGTCTGCTGATATGAAATGCAGCAATGCAACAACTCAAAATAAGTTCTTTGCAAAAAGTAACATTAGTTATGCTTTTAGGAAATTATATATGAACTTTTACATTCAGATTTTATACAAATAGTTTGGAGCCTTAACACCAACTTTTTCTGTAAAATCGAGGTAAAGCAATGATTTATCTATGAAATGAAGACAATAGAAGAAACATAACATAAGTAATATGAACCCCTACACAAGCTACAACACACTGGCGAACATGAACTTTTTTTTTACTTTTATTTTGTTTGTAAGCAGGTGGGGGAGGAGGGTCTTTGTATTCTTCTACATAATTACCAGCTGAGTTTAATGCCGTTCCTAAACATACCTAAAATTAGCAGGGTCCTCTTGCCTATATCTGAACTCAGCCCATGCTACAATGGGTTTCACTGTATGAGTAAGGTGTTGTTTGTTTATTAAGAGGCTCTGAATCTGAATCTGATTCGCACATCTGAATCTGATCCGCAAATGTCTGAATCTGAATGAAATGATATTGTTTGTTTTTTACTTTTTAAATGTCTAAACGATAAAAGTACAAATCAATTTATTCTTAAAATCACTTTTATTCTTACGAAACATAAACATGTTTAAAAATTATATAGAACATTTTAGTCATAAAATTAACATAGCTATGCAACGTGAGAATAAAATGTCTTAAAAAACATTCAAAATTTTGTGTCGCAATTTATTCTCACAAAGTAGTTATATATTGTATTCCAATTCCAATGTGGTTAAACATCTTCATCATTTTGCAAATTGTTGCTATCATTAACTTTACAATCATAAGATTGCGAAAAATAATATTTCGTAGTATACTTAACATTGCCAAGTGAGAATTAAAATACTTTTTAGTGAAAAAAATTAAGCTCACATGTAAATTACACGGCCATAATTTAATTTCACAAACAAGTTACATATTACTATTGTTTGAAAAAGCATCATCATCATTAGTATTTTGAACATTAGTTATTTAGAAAAAAAGAGATTAATTCTTTTTAATGTAGTATCAATATTAAAAGAAGAGTAAAAAAATATCTCACAAAACAAAAAGAGAAAAAACAAAAAAATAAACTAAAGAAAAAACAAAAAAAAGTGAAGAGTAAAAAAAATATCTCACAAAACAAAGAGAGAAAAAACAAAAAAATAAACTAAAGAAAAAAAACAAAAAAAAGTAAAGAGTGAAGAGGCATCAAGACCCCCTATCCACATCTAGTTGGTTAAGATGTTTCAGCCTCTTACCGCGTCTGAACGAAATAAAAAAAAACGCACTTAATGAGCCAAATGTCTGAGCGCGTCTGAATGAGTCAGATTAAGAGGTTGTTAAGAGGATCTTTTTAAAAAACAAATACCACCTAAGACGTTTACAGGAAACTAAACCTAGCGCAAGGGGATGTTTGTTTAAGCTTATTTGTGGATTATGTCTACTAATCATATATGTCCACTGATTAAAAACAATGCCAGTATGATCAATAATCAATAATCAGTACAATCATATCATATATATACACGACACACTATAAGTTTTTGGTTTGGTATTAATCACAACGATGGCTGTAATTATAACATTTGCTGTGAATCTTGTTCGATAGAACATTTCATATTCTCAGCCAAAATTGCAAACACTGTTTAGATTTTCTGAATTGTTATTATATCCACCTTATGCAACGCTGATAGCTTAGAAAGTAAAAGAATCAACATAGATACCAAAAAGATTAATAGCATACCTGATGCATCAATAAATTATCAACATTGGGAAGTGGTTTGGAACGATCAACTCTGCATGGCTTGTAAGGACTTCTGAACTTTCTGAATTTCTTGATCTTTTGCTTTTTCTAATAAATTCTGCAACATGTATAGACACTTCTCTAAAACGTGAACAAGAAAAATTGAAAGTGTTACCATGTAACACATTGGTTGTTTTATATGTGAGCAAGTGACCTGCAAGATAAAACTAATAGAGTTAAACTCGAGGATATTCAAATACCTTACTGGTGGACAGCTAGCATCAGATCCCTTGGGTGTACCAGGCTGTGCACATATCCTTGTAGTATGAGGTGTTGATGCAGATGCTGATGCATAATCTTCTTCATTGTTGTTAACATTACAATTTCAGGGGAGCTAGCCAAATAAAACAATAAGAAACTAAACTCTAAGATAAGAGGTGGCAAAATGTCTTGCTGGTACCAAGTTAAAACAGGCCATGATTTATATGGGTTGAAAAAAGAACACTTTATACTAACAATTAGTGCGTAGTCATGTTATTTCAGTCATCATCTAATATTTTTAATAACCTCAAACTAAGGAAGTGTAATGAATAGGATATCTCTAATTGAAATAATCCTCCTCCTCCTTCTCCAAGGCTCGCTCGTCCACGCATCTTCTAGTCTCCAAGGGACCTACACCATTTTGGTTTGCTGCATGCTCTTAGGCCTGTAGATTTGCCTTGTGTGACAAAAAAGATCTAAATGCATAAGAATATTCACAGCTTAAATGAAAACTCAAAAAAGGACCTGATCATATCTAACTTTGAGAGCCTGAATGGAAGGTAAACTGTCAAATTTCACCAGCTAATCCCAGAAGGTTTCGACTAAATATTTCGGTAGTATCTTTAAATTTTCTTGCATTAATCCATTGTATCATCAAGAAATATATATATACCTTACACTTAAGCTAAGACTCATTTTACTTGAGTATGAAATATATCAAGTTGATAGAAAAGGTTTGAGAGTGAATAATGGTATGTAAAGTCCATGGTAGATATGATTATACCTTTAGTTGAAACTATAACATACCTTATTTTTTTGACATAATGGTGTTGGTTATATTCAGACGTGAATACTCCTACACATAATGCTGGTAAAGGCTCAGTGCATCCAGCCACCAATAGTATGAGGCACGTCGTGTCTCAAACTTAAGTGTGCATAGCTACAAAATACATAGTAAACAATAACTAACTATATAACTTCAGAGAAAAAATAGGTCTTATCAATATTGAAAATGATCCGACATTGCAGCTTAGAACATATCATACTCTTACTATTTTTTAGTAAATACGAACAAATGTAAAGAGATCATACCAAAAGTGTGATATTTTCAAGAGAATCAACAATGCAAAGTGCATAATCATAACTGGGATAGATACATCAACATATGTAAAGTTTTCATTTTTAACTGATGTTGAACGTAAGTCCGTCAATTCCCGGGATCAATATCCTTCTATTTTTTGTATAGATACCAAATGATAAGTAGGTCCAATACCGAGCCACCAAGAAATTCTAATCTCTGTAAGAAAAGAAAAAAGCGTATACGAAACTGATTAAGCACACGAGTCGTATAATATTTGTAATTTTATTTTACATACTAATTGTTATGAAAAAGATATAGAGCAGTTTGAACAAAAAAAGTTCATGGTCAACATGACTTGACCCATATAAAATGAGCCCATTTGACGCGACCTGCATTAGGAGTATACAATTTGACCTGAAACGTATAAAAATAAAGCATTTTGACCAAACTGGTATTAAAAAAATTACCCACTTGACCCGTTACCCAACCAGCACAATTTGCAACATCTAGGCAAGAATGCCAATCTTGTTTCATCCCTTTTAAATTGATTTAAATATGGTTTATTAAAGCTTGAATCAAATATCTGCATAATATAAAGAAATTGTATTCAAATAATGTTTACATATAAACGATACGATGAATCAAACAACAAACAAAACAAAATATTAACTGAAAATAAATGATATATTAGTGATCAATATGAGGACAAAATAAAGGCAAGATGATGCTTAGAGTATGCAAGTAAAGAAACCTGTTATCACGGAAAAACGTGTGAGATGCATGTACCAATTCAATTGTAAAACGTTATATTGAACAACCTGTGCAATAAAATGATTCTAGCTTAATGATTCTAGCTTAGTAAAACGTATGTTATATTGAAAAGATATGATCAAACCATGACAAAAGCGATATTAACATACATAAAATAAAAAAGTAAATAGCGATGTACCTGCACATTTTGCTCGACGATCACCAAATGGGTCTACACCGTTATCCGACACTTCCTTGATATAGGGGTTTCTCATACAAGGTGGAGGTGTTACCCGATACCCCTGCTTATTTGTATGACATTCTGTTACGGGTTCATTATCCGATTCAGTTTCTTCCAGTACATTATCTTCCATCCCTGAAAAGTTGTTGCATGATGAAAAGGTTCATAATGCTAAATTGAAGCATAAATCATGTCATCCTCGACAATGCATAGATCCATAACATAACAGGTAATGACACACATTCGCAGGTTGAGTTTTGATGCTCTATCTAATGGGCCAGGTGAATGTTCTCTTAGGCACTGTGGTAAGGCTATCTTACAGCAGATGCATCTATTGTTTAATGGGTGTAAAAACGGTCTAGGTGGATGCATCCAAAAATCTCTTGTCACTCATCCAAAAAGTGGTTGCACGTATGCTGAAGGTAAAACGCCTTCTCAAGAATGATGTACTATATCTGAGAGGTGTGATGTGTATTTTGTTTACTTGGGTCCATGTAAGTGCCCAATTCTATTTAAGTTTTCACCAAAAAGAACAAAATTATTAATTGTTATATGACTACAGATACTATTGTAAAACAATAATCGAAAATACTTTGTACTAAAGTGATATAGGACTTTTAAGCATTTGAAATCCCTCTGGTTGAATTTTGAGACCCATTCGACCCGTTTCATAACCAACCCACTTTTACCTAAAAGGGTCTGACTTCGTAAACACCCAAAATGCCTACTTCAATCCCCTCAATTCTCAGGTAGAAGTAATAAAACCCGTGTGCATTCATGTACTTGCAGCTCGAAACTTCAGAATGATAAAGGTTGATTTTGTCCTTCTTAACATACAAACAAAATATTATTAAAAAATTATAAGCAAAACAATGGAGAATAAAAAGAGTCCGTTGTTCAAAAAGCATGTGGGAATACCATATGGGCAAGCACATTGAAAGTATCAGTAGAAAAATCAAGAATAACAGTAACAAAAGGATGATCAACATTAATCGTCCATTTTCCTTCAAATTCTGCACTCTCCGTGCTAGTAATTTCAGGTTGCCACGTGATAATATGGTAAACATTTAAGACAATTAATATGTGTGTCAAGTGTGAAGCCGTTAATGCATGTGTATACACGTGAAGACAAAGAAACCAAAGACTGGACTAATATGTGGATATTACATACCTTCCCCTCATCAAGCTTTTTAAACTCGAGCCAACTATTATGGTCCTCTTCTTTTAAGGGAACATTGTTGGCCTTTGGGGATATTATATCTATGTAGTCCTGACCAAAATACAAAAACAAATTACACTGTGAACATCACAAAGCTCCCATATAAATTTTTAAACGAATATACTAACATATAACATCATAAAAGGTTCTGAGTGCCTTAGGGGTATCATCTTGCTGTATGATTCTTGTACACAAAATGTTTATCGATTGAATATATGTTCTGCATGATCATATTAGGTATGGTCTTTTTCATGAACATCTAATAAGAATAAATTCCATACACATCTTTTGAAGATATATACAAACTAAGAATTCATTCCTAAATTATCTCCTAAATCTATTTTTTTAAAATAAAGATTTACGTGTTTCTTAAATTTTTCCACAGTTTTGTAGATATTAGGAGTTCTTTTAGTCACCATATATAGTTTAATTTAGAAGATATAATTCAAAAAATCAATTAGCATACCGGTTGGGTTGTTGCCTAATATTACAAAGAACCCAAGTTCAATTCTTGAAGGTGTTATTATTTTTAAAAATTTAACAAAACTGTGTATACCATAATAAAATCTTCACATAATAATTTCGGTGGAATTATACAAATATTAGCAAAAAATAACATGGCAAGAATAGTGATGACATGGCTTGCATGATGACATGGAATAAAATTGTCAAATGCCTCCTGTTATATATAATGTAGAGATATATATCATATATGATATACTGCTTTTGTTCCTTTGTTGTTTTTAAGTTATCATATTTGATAGCTGTATTTAATAAGTTTTGAAAAGCAATCATATGTGCTTTCTGAATATCATATATGATATACTGGTTTTGTTCTTTGTTGTTTTTGAGTTATCATATTTGATAGCTGTATTTAAAAAGTTTTGAAAAGCAATCATATGTGCTTTCTGAAAGAAATCATGTATGATATACTGGTTTTGTTCCTTTGTTGTTTTGAGTTATCATATTTGATAGTTGTATTTAACAAGTTTTGAAAAGCAATCATATGAGCTTTCTGAATATCATATATGATATACTGGTTTTGTTCCTTTGTTGTTTTGAGTTATCATATTTGATAACTGTATTTAACAAGTTTTGAAAAGCAATCATATGTGCTTTCTGAAAGAAATCATATATGATTTAATATGTACTTTATATTTTATCTACCATCATAATATGTGTTAAGACAATGAACATTTTACTTTCCTGTTGTAAATGCTAAAAAACCCAAGCGATTACCAATTTGTGCAATGAAAACTGTATTAAATAGACATAATTCAAAATTAACATCTGCAGATGTTTTAGCATTTCTGTTAAATCATAAAGCATAACTAGTTAGTTGCATTACAAAGTTAAAGCCCCAAAATGTGATACAATCTATGGTACCACCAATGGCATTATAGATTACCAGCTAAAGCCCCAAAATATGATAGAAACCACAGTACCACCAATGGCATGCTAGATTACGAGTCTAAACCAAAATCCCAGTGGGGAAGCACTTTTGCTCAGGGTAGGTGGCATGGCTCAACGATGCTATTCGGAGAAGCCCCTCGACGACTAGGTAAAGTCAAGCTCAAAGCAACATACAATCTATGATACCACCAATTGCATCCTAGATTACCAGTTAAAGCCCTAAATGTGATCAGAAAATGCAGTACACCAATGGAATCCTAGATTACCAGTCTAAACTATATACCAATGGGAACTCTTTGCTCAGGGTAGGTGGCATGACTCAGCGGTGCTATTCGGAGAAGCCCCTCGACGACTAGGTAACCGCCAATCTCAGAGCAACCCCAAAGGGGTTCTCCGGCATACCACGTACCCCTTCCTAGTGGAAATGATTAACTGTTCATAAACTATAAACTATTACTAAAATTAGTTAAGAAACTAAAACATTAATACTATTGCATCTGTTCTTCCAAAAGTCGTGATCATCATATGGCACTTGCAACTCTTTCAGAGTCTTGTTTTTGTTTCTTTATTTTGATTGCCTCCAAGATCATTGCCTCCATTTTCTTCTTGTCATTGTTATGTTTTGCAAATTCAACTGCTTCTTTCCTTATCTTTTCACGATGGATGTTAATTTCGTGACTCAGCATCTTTACAGCAAACCTCACCCTCATCCTTATTATATCATGTGTATTTCCTTCATCTTCTTCTGGGAATTCAAGTTCTTAATTCCTCACAGTCTCTCCATTGTAGTTCTCCATGTGCATCATCAAGAAAACGCCACAATCTGTGTCATTTTCGTTTGTTCCCCATTTAGGTCTTAGTATTGTTGGCTTTTTGTTCAACACATCTGTAGCTCTTGGATGTTGAATTTCTTTAAGATGCATGGAAAAGATGTTTTTCTACAAAAAATAAAAAGAGTTTATACTTTGTGATATTGTGAATATCATATATGATAATACATGATTTCAAAAATATAATCATACATATAACATTTAGTTACTTACCAGAAGATCGCAGAACGTCTTATACTTTGCGTCATATGTCATCTGTGTTTTCGAGTTGTCAATTATCACTATAGTTCTCTTCAAGAAGTTGAATACTACGAGGTAGTAGTGTTCATGGGCAATGATAGGAAAAAATGCCTATATAATTTGAAATGTATTTTTGTATCAGTCTTGATGCAAATAATAGAATGTTTATAATTTAAGAATAGGTGTAGCAGTTTGTTTCATTTGTAGTCTTTCAATTTTTTGATTCAGTGTCTTTCTTGAACTAGCTTTTTCATTGTATCAGAATTGGCTTAATATTGATTTCTTCTCATCAATATTTCTCAGCCTTCTTCAATTTTAAACATTATTCTTTTGTATGTTTTGATATGAGCAACAAATTTATTGTTTTCAAAAGTACTATATTTGTAGTTGTTTATTTTTAAAGGTTTAAGGTACTTACAATCATCCTTGTGTGGAAAAATTGCTTGGTTTTCTTTCCTTTGCTATCCATTTCTTGTTCATGGTTCAAAACTAAGCAGTAGGTATCAATGACATTAGATTCGATTTTCAAGTTTGGGGCTAATGTTCGCATATAATCTCGGATCGTTGCATTTCCTTCTTTTGTTTCAAAGATAAAGTCACTACATAAAACAAATTATATATCATATATGATATTATGTGAAGAAATTGAAATAATAAAGAAATTGAAAGAGTTAAGGTAAGTGGAACTTACAATTCACTTCCTTCCATGGAAAACAAGTAATTTGTGATCATCACTTCATCTGGTTTTGTCTTTCCATTTGTAGCTGTTTTCTTGTTTAGGTATGGAGAAACAAAAAATCACGACGGTTTTTTTTGCTCTTTTTGCTGCCTTTTCTTCTACCTTATTTGATTTTAGTTCAGGTTCTTCTGGGGATAAACCAAGAGAGAATGTTGGTGGAGTCATCTCTACAATGGACTTTATCTTGGGAGTTTTCCTGCTTTTAATATCTATTTCTGCTTGAGTCATCAATTTGCCAATTTGTGAGTCAGTTTGTGTATTCCAAAATTCATCCTCCGTCAAATGATTATCTTGATCTTTTATCTCCTGAACCTTTTCAACCATATCAACATCATGTTTCTCCTAAACGTTTTCAACCTTATCAGCTTTATCTTGTTTCTCCTTATCCTTTTCAACTTTTTCTTCATTATGATTATCAACATCCATTTGAACTGCAACCTCTTTGTTGTCTCCAGTCATCTTTTCCCCCTTTTCATCATCTTGAACCTCTTTTCCATCGTCTTTTCCTTCATTTCTGTCTTCTTCTGTTCCTTCAGTTCCACTTTCTTCTGTTCCTTCTTCCGTCTTCTTTTGTTCCTTCAGTTCCACTTTCTTCTGTTCCTTCACTTCCACTTTCTTCTGTTCCTTCACTTGAACCTTCTTCTGTTCCTTTATCAATGTCTTCTTTGTTTTTCTCTTCCTTTTGATTGTCACTTTCATTTTCTTGTTTGCATCTGCCGTTGGTGCTCCATCATCATCATTGTTGTTGTTTTTGTCATTATCTGCATCAGCATCACCCTCGCTATCCTCATTGTTAGAAGACTCATATTGATTAAATTCATCATCATTAAACAATTTCCCGTACTGCTTGCGGGAAATCAATCATCATTTGGTCCTCTTCAAACTTTTTCACTCCATCTCTTAATGTTCGAATCAGCTCGGATCTTTCCTCAAAATTTTTATCAAATTTCTGAATGATTTTTTCATAATACTCCTACAAAACAAGCATGCCGGATTAGTTTTGATATACATATAAAGTTACATTTTATCTATCATATGTGATATGTCAAAACTATGACAAATATTATTAAAACAAGTTCAGATTTTTCATAGCATCATATTTGATATATGCAGGTGAATTATCATATTTGATATATCAAAACTATCATATATGATTATTGCAAAAAAGTTTACAATTTTTTTTACTATCATACATGATATGTGCAGGTATGGTTGAATTCTTTGTTAGTAAACCAAAATAATGTAACGCTTTTTACCTCCTTTGTTTTTGGTTCTCTGTCGTTTATCGGTACAACGTAGACATCCAATCCTTTGTACAAATTCAACCCATCCTGCTCTTCTTCAGGATCAAACTCTCCATGATGTTCTAATTTTCCCAAGCATCTTTTCTCTGTCTCCATTGTTATCCTTTTCTTCATTGTCGTAGTGTTCCAGCTTCTAAGTGCTGGTCTGTGACGCATAACTCAAAGGTCTGGGAAGATTGTTGAGTCCAAGTAGAGCAGCTTTTTTGTAAAGAAAAAAATGTGTAAGATTACATTTTCTTGATATGATATTTCGCATTAGATAAAAAAATAATTAGAAAATTTCGAATATAACTTACACATATGAATGTGAGTGGCCCGTAGTAGAAGTTGTTTCGTGTCTTCACATCTTTCTAGTTATTCTTACTGGTGCGCAAGCAGTCGAGTATGTACCCGCACCAGTCTATGTCTGATATGTCGACATCTTCACTAATTCTTTTTAGCAACTTTGTCGAGACCCTGCCACCATTCTCTAGTGTTCCCGTACTTCCGAATAGAGTTACGAAGTTCATTTTGAACATGAAATCAACTTCTTCTGTATCTGATATCACTGAAGCTATTGCTGGCGGTGTTGGTTTTTTTAGATGTCTAAACTGTTCTTCCTACTTTTTGATGAATGGGTCGTTAGAAGGTTTTTGTTCCAGGTCTTCTAACTTCCTGCTACCCATTGGTATTCCAAGCATGTCGTTTACTTTTTGTCTTGTTATCTTTATAGATCCTCTCTCTAGTCTTAGTTCCATGCTTGCTGGGTGAAAGTGTTCGATCACGTGGAAAGCCAGAGCTGATGGAAGCTCAACTATGGGAAAGTGGATCATTCTCTCGAAGCCCATATCCTTTAATCATTTCTTTCTTGGATCTGATAAACTCATCATAGCTTCATACAATGCTTTCGGTGATGACCGTGTGTTACAAGTTGGGTATGGTTTTTCAGCTTTTGTTCCTTTTCTCTTTTTATCTTTTTTTACTTGCTTCAGCTCCTCTTAATCATATGATTCATTGTTTTCTTCTTCTTCACTTTCATTGTTGATTTGTATTTCATATATGATTTTGAAGTCGAAGATTATGCTTACTTGGTCTTTTTTGCGTCTTCTTTGCCTTACCAATAGGCAACCTTTCATTATCACTATTGCTTCCTTCGTATAAAACATCCTCCTCTCCCGATTCCACTCGTTTTTGTTCTTCTGCTTTCTTCATCTTTTTCGCTTCCTTTTTTTCCTTTAGATTTTCTTCCCTTCTTTTTTTGCTTCTACTATCATTTGTTCCTTTCCATTGTCACTTGATACAAATCTCACATCCTCATCATCTTCTACTTTATTTTGCTCGTTTACATTTTCAAATTCACCTTGTTTTTTCGCATCACCTCTTGTGAATCTTTTTGGTGATTCTTCCATGATTGGTTTTTTGTGGCTTTCAGATTTTTTTCATTGTCCTTTTGTAGGTGCTCTTTTGACGATTTGTTTTTTTCTTTTCATGTTCTTCAGATCCACTTCTCTCAAACTTTCTCCTCCTATTGTCTTTTGTTTCATCGATTGTTTTTGTGATATCAGTATCAAAAATCTATTACTTTATATAGTATCATTTATGATTTATCACTTAAAATATTATCTTTACATATTATCTAGTTTTACATTTTATATCATATATGATATTAAAGACTAGAAATGTACATTTGCCATCTTTTTTCTTCTTTGATCTTTTAGGTGTGTTCAAGAATGGCAATGTTTCTATGTTTGTTAATGTAACATCCGGTAATTTTTGAAATTTTAAATGACTATTTTACCTTTTGACTTTTTGAGTCTGACTTGACTTTTTGACTTTTGGTCTTTTATTCTCACGTAAAAGCGATTACCGCGTGACCGGTAAAATTTTCGGAACATATTTTAAATAATAAATCATAATTATTATTACATCTCTCATGTGCAAGTTATTTTTAACTTATTTGACTTGAAAACGAACAAGATATATGTTATTCCTAAGCTGACTTATCAAAAACGAACCACTAAATCACGTCTTCACGACTCGGACTCTAAAGCAATTTGATGTAAAACGACATTCCGGACAACTTTTTAGTTTTGACCGAGACCCGAAAACAGTCAGAAAGTGACTGAAATTCCATCGCAAGATTATAGAAACAAGAAAATAATTAAATTATATTTAATTAACACTTTTTATTAAATAAAAATATTTAATAAATTAGTCATCATTTTATTCAGTGATGTTTGTTGAAGATGCAAATATTCGAGTAAAAGATCATTTTACGTACAAAGTTTATCGGAAATATACACATAAATAATAAACGTTTTAAATAAATAATATAAAACATTTATGAAAATTTGTCGAGTGAATACTCGTTTTTATGGGAAAAATTATTTGGAACGCAATGGTGCAAGTTTCGTATTTTAAATCATCCGTTAAGAGGCTTAAACGAGTCCCGAACCAATATTTACCAAAAGTTACACTTTTGGTCCCTGTAAAAATATTTACAAAATGAACCCCCATTTATTTGTGACTTGACACATTTATTTTATAACTTTTAGTATATTTATATATATATAAAAGTTATACATATTTTTTTTTCATTTCATTTCATATAAAAACACACACACATGCTCTCTCTTCTCTCCCAATTTTTCCGGCAACCACCACCGGCCGAATTCCGGCCACCACCGTCGCTGCCGTCGCCAAAAAACTTTTCCGGCAAGTTTTCCGACCAAGTCCCAAAAACGCTCCCCGCCACCCGATCTACTCGATCCACTAGTCCACGCGCCACCCCCTCCCCCTTCGGCTGCTACCCCACGACAGCCCACACCACCACCGTCATCATCATCATCGTCACATCATCGTCATCATCATCCGAACATCACCATCACCACCCCCTCGTCACCGCCGCTGCTATGCCACACCACACCACCTCCACCACGCCAGCACCATCATCACCCCCATTATCATCATCGCAGTCGCTGTTGCCACCACACCACCTTCACGCAACCACGCCGCCACCATCATCACATCACCAAGAAGGGTGCGTTCGGTTTGTAATAACGACCCAGGGTGCGTTTGGCAGTTAACCACCCTCAAGGGTGCGTGTGGGTTATAACACGAATAAGGGTGTGTTTGGTTTACAATTTAGCACCAACGATGCGTTTGGTTTTGGCAATAGCACCAAAGGGTGCGTTTGGTTTTGATAACAGCACAAGGGTGCGTTTGGATGGCTGTTTAACAACACAAGGGTGCATTTGGTATAAGAAAACACAACATAGGGTGCGTTTGGTTTAGTAGAAATAGCAATAGGGGTGTTTGGTTGGCTATAAGACAGCCAAGGGTGCGTTTGGATCTTGGTTTACCAGATTAGGGTGGGTTTGGTTTTGATATAAACACCACGAGGGTGCGTTTGGCTTAACAGAAAACTTAGAGGGTGTGTTTGGTTGTGTAGAAACACCACAAAGGGGCGTTTGGTTTGACAGATTCATCGTAAGGGTGCGTTTGGGTTGGTAGAAATCGCACAAGGGTGCGTTTGGTTTAGCCGAAACGCAGCAAGGGAGCGTTTGGGTTTAACAGCAGTGGGTGCGTTTGGGTTGGCAGAATTCGCACAAGGGTGTGATTTGTTGTGCAGGAATGCACTAAGGGTGCGTTTGGTTGTGCAAGAATGCACTAAGGGTGCGTTTGGTTGAGCAGGAAACCATTAGGGGTGTGTTTGGGTGAGCAAAAACACCGTAAGGGTGCGTTTAGGTTAGCAGAAAACAACAAGGGTGCATTGGGTTTATATAAATCGACAAATAAATATAACCTAAGGTTTTATAAATATTAAAACCGGATATAATGGTGGTTTAAATGGTTAAATAAATGTGACATTTATTATTTTTGTTTAGTTTAGATATATATTTATATATTTAAAACGCGCGAGTAATTTCAACACGGATTGATTGAAAAAGGATTGAAACACATTAGATTTTATAATAAAGAGGAAAGCGTTATAAAACCGAAAGATCATGACGAAATTTATATAAATTTCTATATTTAGTAATGTTTTACTAAACCTCTATTATTTTAGAAACCCGGTAAAAGAGACTAAGTTATATTTTAAAGATATATTAAATTATAACTGTACAATAACTCGACAACGAATAAGAATTATACTTTTACAAATGAGACAACGATTTTAGCTACGATCCGTCAATATGACGAAAGATTAATTTATAAAATATTATTTTATAAATTCCTCGACGAGAAAGGTTTAATCATACTTTGTAAAAGTTTTTGACAAACATCGGTTGTTTAATTCATAACTTTAAGACGTGTGTCTACTTTTATGCAAGGACTTTTTATTAATTAAATTGGTGTCGAAATATTTTGTTCCAATTATTTTCTCACGTTCCTTATATAATACCTGTAAAGTATTATATACTTCACATAAATCTTTGAATTGTCTATCTTCGTTATATAATCTCGGTACGAATATAATACTTGTTCATTTTTCATATGTAAATATATCCGGAAATATATTACACACTTTGCCGTTACTTTCGATTTATTTATTAACCAACCACCAAACATTTACAACTAGGAATCTAAATATTTAATCACGAGTCCGCGTTGACTAGACCCTTCATCAAGAAATCCAAATCATTATCCTAGCTAGAGGGTTATTAGCCGATAAGATAGTTGCACACTTCTGTCGAGCCGATCAAGGGTTTCCGTTCGTGTTAGCTTAATATGTGCATTTTCTGCCAATCGTTCTAACAAACATCAATGTGAGTTTATAGCCCCACGTTTTATATGTTTTACATATATTTTTGGGGTGAGAACATGCTTGTTTACAAATGCATTTACATGATCGTTTACAAATTGGTTTACATACTCATTTACATAGCTCTCTATGTGATACATTACTTGACTTCATTTTTTGTCACGAATGCTACTGTTACCTTTTGAAAATGATAACGGATTACTAAGCGGAATGAACTGATAACAATAACATTATCTGCCCGGTGTTCTTGGAGGACACTGTAACGGGAGTACATATTCTTTACATTACTGCACGGGTGTTCTTGGAGGAAACACCGGTAACGGGAGTACATATTCTTTAAATAAATGCCCGGGTGTTCTTGGAGGGGACACCTATGATGGGTACATACAAGTCTACGTCATAGCTTCATGAACTGTAAATCACTTGGAGAGAGAAGCGCGAATGTTATGAAAAAGCATCTATTCGGTGTGAATCCCCTTCGGTGATTACTATCAACTGGGCAAACGAACGTTATAGCAGTTGTCCCACGCGCATTTAATAAATAGATCTATTCGGGATGACAATCCCCGTTCGGGTGATTAGCTATCACGGTGCAAAACAACGTTATAACAGTCGGATACGATGGTTGGGTCACAGGCCAACAATACATAACATGAAACTTGTCGCGTTGTCTTGAATAAAAGTTCAATACATACAATGAACAAAGGTGGTTTCAAATATACATACGTTTTATATGTGACTATTTGGGGATTTAAATGGTCCATGCATGCTTTACAATTTTTGATTTCAACAAAACAAAACATACATTTGGAAGAACATTTAAGGATTTAAACGGTCATACCACTTTACAGAACTTTGGTTCCAACATTGATACTACAAAATCCTATGCACCACCACTTTAATGTTGACACTTTTTAAGCATGTTTTTCTCATGAATTAGAATGCTAGGATTATTTGATGTGCAATGGATTCTAAACAGACAAGATTTCATTTCATGGATTTCTACATGACATACAAGTGATCAAATTTCGTTGTGTAAATTTAAGCTTTCATTGTGATGCAAAAATGGACAAACATTATATCAATTTCAAGAAATCACCGAATTACTTTTCAAACGACACATTTAGAGTCGTTCCTCTTGTTTCAAGCGATGTGTATTAAAATTGAAGGGGTGTTACAATTGGTATCAGAGCACTGGCTATAGATAACTAGGTTGCATATCTTACCTTAGACTATAGCCGTTTTTTCGCAAATATTGCATCACAGCAAACATTTTAAAAGTGCATACACACTACTTGCTTAGGTTACTTGTTACCTTAAGGATACATGATATATATAAATATATATATAATATAAATATATGAAGGAACAAGCTCAAGCATAATGATCAAAGACCACTACACAAAGATGCAAGACAAAATATCAACTATTACACAAAATATCAAGACAAGAAGCTTCAACGATTAATGATCAAGGTCACAAGGAGAGATCTTTATAATCACCCCTTAGGGGGAGATTGTTAGGAACACAAAAAGTATTGATCATCTATGAGATCTCAATAATCGTCCCTTAGGGGGAGATTGTTAGGAATTTAGTTTTTAGTGAAGTGACGACCATTATCGATCTTACGAACCTTTGTAATAGTTAGACAATATTATGTAATAATTAGTAAGCTAACCAGGCCGACTTATAGAAAGCCCAAGGAAAGCCTGGCCTGACCCATCTTATGTAAGTATATTAACCCTCTCCACGCATGAAGAGGGTGTTGGTTGAATGCATTTCTCTACATTTCATATGTATGTTTTTGGTGTATTCTCCCATCCACTCTCTCTCGATTTATCTCTCTAAGTTACTTAGTGTATGTGAAATTAATATCCTTCAATAATTAAAGAATATGAGTAAACTTTAACAACAAGAACTAGTGAGAGAAATTGGGAAGGAATGAGGTATTTTAGTGAGAGAAAGTAGTAGAAAAGAAATGCATAACTATGTGAAAATACAACCAACAAACCACCTCTATACAAGATCTGGGTGAGAATACTACTGATAACAAGAGGAAGTGGGAAGGAAATAACAACAACTACAACTACAACTACAACCAGAACAAACGTCAGGAAGTGGCCAAGTTTTACACTGCTGGGAAAACTGACAAGGGTAAGTATGCTGGAAACCTACCCTACTGCAACAAGTGTAACCGTCATCACAATGGACCTTGCCTAACCCATTGCAATAACTGTGGGAGGGCAGGCCATATGGCCAGAGACTGTAGATCCCTTGCCCGAGCAGCGAATCGGGGAAACCAAAACAACCAGAGGAACACATCTACCTGTTATGGTTGTGGACAAAGAGGGCATTACCTGAATGAATGTCCAAGAGAAGGAAACCAAGGCCAAGGAAACCAGATCTGAGGCAACCAGAATCGTGGCAACCAGAACCAGAACTAGAACCAGAACCAAAACCAAAACCAAGGAAACCAAAATGGAGGAAACAATGGCCAGGGAAACTAGAATGGAAACAGAGCTCATCTTAGATTGTATGGGTTAGGAGGAGATGCAGCTGTCCAGGACAACAATGTTGCCACGGGTACGTTCCTCATCATTGAATCATTATGCATTGCTTGTTTTATTCCGTGCTGATAGGAGTTGCGTTCGACACTTTTAGTAAATACCTTAAAATTGTAATCACTACTCTAGATACTGTGTACTATGTTGAATTAGCCAACATGAAGTTTGTAGCAACCGATACCATCTTACGAGGGTGTACCTTAAATTTGCAAAACCATCCCTTCAACATTGGTCTAATACCCATAGAACTTGGAAGCTTAGACGTCATAATTGGAATGGATTGGTTGTCAGAATACCATGCAGTGATCGCATGTCATGAGACACAAGTTCGTATTCCTTACAAGAACGAAGTGCTGGTAATACAAGGAGTTAGAAGCGGAGTTAGAGGCGAATCCAGAATGAGCATCATTTCATGTATCAAAACTCAGAAATACATAGATAAAGGATGTCCAGTGTTCTGTTGAATTTCAATGTAAATCCGAAGAATGAAACATAATAAAAGCAACTCAAAACTACCTACGTGAGAGATACACGGAAGTCCTTTCTTGAATACTTTGCATGGACTCCTACCCGCACGTCAAGTCCAAATTTCAATTGATTTGGTGCCCTGGAGCTGCACAATTTTTGCACGTGCGCCATACAGATTAGCAACTCAGCGTAACAACGGGGAATTTGAAATTTTAAATGACTATCTTACCCTTTGACTTTTTGGGTCTGACTTGACTTTTTGACTTTTGGTCTTTTATTGTCACGTAAAAGAGATTACCGCGTGATCGGTAAAATTTTCGAAACATATTTTAAATAATAAATCATAATTATTATTACATCTCTCATGTGCATGTTATTTTTAACTTATTTGACTTGAAAACGAACAAGATATATGTTATTCATAAACTGACTTATCAAAAACGAACCACTAAATCACGTCTTCACGACTCAGACTCTAAAGAAATTTGATGTAAAACGACATTCCGGACAACTTTTTAGTTTTGACCGATACCCGAAAACAGTCAGAAAGTGACTAAAATTCCCTCGCAAGATTATAGAAACAAGAAAATAATTAAATTATATTTAATTACCACTTTTTATTAAATAAAAATATTTAATAAATTAGTCATCATTTTATTCAGTGACGTTTGTTGAAGATGCAAATATTCGAGTAAAAGATCATTTTACATACAAAGTTTATCAGAAATATACACATAAATAATAAACGTTTTAAATAAATTTTATAAAACGTTTATGAAAATTTGTCGAGTGAATACTCGTTTTTATGAGAAAAATTATTTAGAACGCAATGGCACAAGTTTCGTATTTTAAATCATCCATTAAGAGGCTTAAACGAGTCCCGAACCAATATTTTACCAAAAGTTACATTTTTGGTCCCTGTAAAAATATTTACAAAATGAACCCCCATCTATTTGTGACTTAACACATTTATTTTATAACTTTTAATATATTTATATATATATATAAAAGTTTTACATTTTTTTTTCATTTCATTTCTTATAAAAACACACACACATGCTCTCTCTTCTCTCCCACAACCAACACATGCACTCTCATTCACACCCCCAATTTTTCCCGTGCAACCACCACCCGCCAGGCGTTATTATCCATCCCACCACCCCCCCCCCCCCCAACACACCCGCCCACCCCACCCCCCCGCCGCTCGACCACAATAAAGTATTTTCCCTTCCCCGGCGAGTTTTCCGACCAAGTCCCAAAAACGCTCCCCGCCATCCGATCTACTCGATCCACTAGTCCACGCGCCGCCACCCCCCTTCGGCTGCTACCCCACGACAGCCCACACTACCACCGTCATCATCATCATCGTCATCATCATCCGAACATCACCATCACCACCCCCTCGTCACCGCCGCTGCCATGCCACACCACACCACCTCCACCACGCCAGCACCATCATCACCCCCATCATCATCATCGCAGCCGCTGCTGCCACCACACCACCGTCACGCAACCACGCCGCCACCATCATCTCAGCACCAAGAAGGGTGCATTTAGTTTGTTATAACGACCCAGGGTGCGTTTGGTAGTTAACCACCCTCAAGGGCGCGTGTGGGTTATAACACGAATAAGGGTGCGTTTGGTTTACAATTTAGCACCAGGTGTGTTTGGTTTTGGCAATAGCACCAAAGGGTGAGTTTGGTTTTGATAACAACACAAGGGTGCGTTTGGATGGCTGTTTAACAGCACAAGGGTGCATTTGGTATAAGAAAACACAACATAGGGTGCGTTTGGTTTAGTAGAAATAGCAATAGGGGTGTTTGGTTGGCTATAAGACAGCCAAGGGTGCGTTTGGATCTTGGTTTACCAGATTAGGGTGGGTTTGGTTTTGATATAAACACCACGAGGGTGCGTTTGGCTTAACAGAAAACTTAGAGGGTGTGTTTGGTTGTGTAGAAACACCACAAAGGGGCGTTTGGTTTGACAGATTCATCGTAAGGGTGCGTTTGGGTTGGTAGAAATCGCACAAGGGTGCGTTTGGTTTAGCCGAAACGCAGCAAGGGAGCGTTTGGGTTTAACAGCAGTGGGTGCGTTTGGGTTGGCAGAAATCGCACAAGGGTGTGTTTTGTTGTGTGCAGGAATGCACTAAGGGTGCGTTTGGTTTAACATGAACGCACTAAGGGTGCGTTTGGTTATGCAAGAATGCACTAAGGGTGCGTTTGGTTGAGCAGGATACCATTAGGGGTGTGTTTGGGTGAGCAGAAACACCGTAAGGGTGCGTTTGGGTTAGCAGAAAACAACAAGGGTGCATTGGGTTTATATAAATCGACAAATAAATATAACCTAAGGTTTTATAAATATTAAAACCGGATATAATGGTGGTTTAAATGGTTAAATAAATGTGACATTTATTATTTTTGTTTAGTTTAGGTTTTAATATATATTATATATAATACAAATGCGCGAGTAAATTTCAACACTAATTGATTGAAAAAGATAAAGTTAAATAGTTTTAAGATTGTATTAATTAAAATATACAATAACCAATAAAACAAACGGAATTATACTTTATCCCACAAGGCAACTATTTAGTTTAAAAGTCGTACAAAACTAAATTTTAAAATAATTTTTAAAATTTCAACTGGAAGATAAGGTCATAACTTTTGTAAAAGCCTTACAAAACATCGGTTACATGATTCCTAACATTAAAACGTGTGGTTATTTTTATGCAAGAACAGCATTTACACTTAAGATGTGATTTCCGAAAAGTGTCAAACTGTTTAGGAAAAATTAATTACTCACAACTCTCTTAGTATAAAACTTGCAAAAAAGTTAATATACTTCATATTAATATTCGGATTGTTTGTCTTTATTATATAATTCACGGTATGAGTTATATAATTGTTATTTTTTTTCATATGTAATATATACGGAATATATTACACACTTTGCGTTTACTTTTCGATTTATTTTATTTAACCAACCACCAAACTCTTACAACTTGGAAATCTAAAATTTTATCAACGTGTCGCGTTGATGTAATCATTCATCGGAAAACCCAAATACATTATCCTAGGCTAGTGGGCCTTAACCGTTAGGATAAGTTGCATCTTCTTGGTCGAGCCGTTTTAGTTTCCGTTTTGCCTTGCGCTTAATATGCGCATTCCCGCCAATCGTTCTACAACATCAATGTGAGTTTATAGCCCCATGTTTTACTGGTTTTACATATATTTTTGGGGTGAGAACATGCTTGTTTATGAATGCATTTACATGGTTGATTACAAATTGATCTACATACTTATTTGCATAGCTCTCTATGAGATACATTAATTGAATTCATTTTTGGTCGCGAATACATACTTTACTTTGGAAACGATTACGAATTAGCTTAGGTTGCATGAACTGTAATCACTTGGAGGGTGAGCGCGAATGTTATGAAATAGATCTATTTGGGATTGACAATCCCCGTTCGGGTGATTAGCTATCACTGGGCAAACGAACGTTATAACATGTCGAAATACGATTGGTTGAGTCTTCAGGGCTAACAATTACATACACATGAATATTTTCATAAATGCCATAGTGTTCTGTAACACCCCCAAAAATCACAACGCAGCGGAATACCACTTGGGGTGCTACTTCATAATACACAACGCTAGATACAAGAGAACGACCTCTAAATATGTCGTTTGAAAAGTAATCTCGTTGATTTTCTTGAAATTGTTATAACATTTGTCCTATATTTGCATCACACTGAAAAGCTTGAAAACAATACAACGAGATTGATCATTTGAATGTAGTAGACTCCAATGCATATCAAGTAGGCCAAGCATCTAATTCACCTGAGAAAAACATGCTTAAAAATGTCAACATAAAGTTGGTGAGTTCATAGAGTTGTGTAAGAATATATGTAAATATTAAAATCCAAAGATTTATAAAGTATGCGTGACCACTTCAATTCCCATAATAGTCGTTAAAATGTAAGTGTAAATGTAAAACCGAAAGAGTAAATGTCGATTTGCTTCACAATAAATGAAAGTGTTAGTAATCATAATGTTCCAGCAAATAAGTAAGGACCAAAAGATTTCCAAAAATTACTGACTTAACTATAAACAGAAGATAGTATCAAACAAAAAGTATCTACAGTTGCGCTAAGCTCAGACACCGGAAGCTAAATTATGGAAGCATATAATATGGCCAACTTGACTTTTGCCCCTACCGGTGTCCTGACCAAGACACCAAATGAATTCACATGGTATATAACCGTTCTCCCGGCAAACCGCAAGATGACACTAACTCACCCGGATAGGGATATAAGTCCTAATAATCATTTAAAATACGTGCCCTCCCTCCAACCTTCCTCCAGTCAAGAAATTAACAGCTCATGATAGTTCGGGCAATGAGTGGTCTAATCGCTACTTAGGCAACACGTAAACAGGAAATGATAACCGAAAATGCTTGTGTCCAATGAAAAAGTAACCATTGTATTCATAAACAGCTTTAATTACTTAAATTCCTAAGTAGAAAGAGTGTAATATAAACCAAGTAACCCAATTTGAAAAAGAGTATAAGTATGAGTATGTAAACAAGTATGTAAACAAGTTGTAATGAGCATGTATTCTCCCCCGAGATTTGTAAAGTAATGTAAAACAAGTGAAAAAGGGGCTATAAACTCACATCGATGTCGTAGAACGATTGGCGGTGTTGCGCATATTAAGCGCGAGACAAAACGAAAACTAGAACGGCTCGACCAAGAAGATGCAGCTTATCCTAACGGTTTTGATCCACTAGACCTAGATAATGAACAGGATTTCCCGATTGATGATTACATCAACGCGACACGTTGATAAAATTATTTAGATTTGATGTTGTAATGGTTTGGTGGTTGGTTAAATAAATACATCAAAAGTAAACGCAAGGTGTATAATATATTATGTATATATTACCTAATGAAAAATGTCCTATATAAATTTCATACGTGAAATATATAACAATACACAACCACAATACGATAATAAAGCGTAATATTACACACCTGTGTTATATCTAAAATAAATAAAATGTATATACCATACAAGTATTAATAGAAACGTGAACCCTAACTAAAACAACAACATCGACACGTATTTCGGACAATCACCTTTTAAGGTTCATAAATGAGTCCCCATTATAAAAGTACGCCAGTTCATAGTTGAGAATTATGTAAATGATGTTTATTTTTATTTTTAAAAAAAAACTTTAACAACAGGTTGATGAGGTATTTTTTTCTTGTTGACAGAAATATAAAATATAAAATGATAGTTTTAATTTAGTATAAATTGTTTCCGTTGACGAAAGGGGGTTGTTTCAAATAGTTATCCCATTTGTAAAAGTATAGTTTTCGTTTGTTTATCCGGTTATTGATATATTACAATTTAAAAATCTTAAAATTATATATCTTAACCCTTTTTCAATCAATTCATGTTGCAATTTACTCGTGTGCTCAATATATATGACTAGGCGAGATTAAAAATAATTGAAGCATTTAATTTACCAATGACCACATTTAAAATCCGGTTTAATATTTATGAAAACTTATGATATATTCATTATCCGATTTATATAAATCAAGACACACCCTTAAAGGTTGTTTCTTCTCACCCAAACACGCCCTTGCGATCTTTTTCTTAACCCAAACGCACCCCTTGGTGTAATCTGCTAAACCAAACACTCCTGTTTTGTGTTAACTACCAAACCAAACACTCCCTTATGGCAGTTTCTCTTAAACCAAACACACCCATTTGCTCGTCTTTAATACCAAACGCACCCCATTCGGTAACACAGCCAACCAAACATCCCTTTGTGTGGTAAAATAACAACCAAACGCACCCTTTGTGGCGTTTTAACTAAACCAATCGCACCCTTGGTGCGGTTAACAAAACCAAACGCATCCTTTACTGGTGACAGAAACCCAAACGCACTCGTGGTGCCCGAACCCAGATCCAAACGCACCCTTCGCTGGTGCAACCCACAAATCCAAGCGCACCCTGATGTGGTGGTTTTTCCATCGAAACCAACACCCCCTCGTGGTGTTTTATACCGAAACAAACACCCCTTGTTGTGAGTTGTTTTGCACCCGAACCAAACACCCTTTTTGTGAAATAATAAACCAACCGCACCCATGGTGCCTGCGGTAGCTAAACAAACGCACCCTTGCGTGTTAGGCCCAACCCCACACGCCCTCCCCGGCTGTCTCGAAATCAACGCACCCCTTGCATTTACCCCAAACCAATACAACCCTTATGGCAGTGACACCGGTTCCAAACGCACCATCTCGGGTGTAAACAACAAACCAAACGCACCCTTCTTGGTGCTGTGATGATGGTGGTGATGCTGAGGTGATGTCGGTAGTGTTGTGATGGTGGTGACGGCGTGGTTGCGTGAAGGTGGTGATGATGATGAAGTCATGGAGATGATGACGATGGTATTGGAGGTGGTGGCGGAGTGGCAGCGATGGTGGTGTTGGTTGCGGTGTGGATTTAGGCACATGGGGCGCGTGGACCAATGGATCGGGTAGATCGGAGGATGGGGATCATTTTTGGAGTTGGCCGGAAAAGTCCGCCAAAAAAGTTTTTCGGCGGCGGCGACGGCAACAGTGGTGGCCGGCGACGGCAGGAGCTCGCCGGAAATAATGGAGGGGAGGGAGAGAGTTATGAAGATGTGTGTGTGCGTTTTATTTGCTAAAAAAATAATAAAAAGATTATATAAATTTTATATATATAGTAAAATTTATAAATGAATGTGACAAGTGTTAATTACTTGAGGGACTAAAGGTGTAACTTGTTGGGAAACTTTTATAAAGTATTGGTTCGGGACTCATTTGGGCGACTTAACGGATGATTCAAAACACGAAACTTGCGCCATTGTTTTCTAAATCATTTTTCTGATAAAAATGGGTATTCACTTGATAATATTTCATAAATATTTTATAACATTTAATAAAATATATGTTATTTACTTTGTGAACCGGTTACGCCTTGTCAGAAATAAAAATGGGTTTCAACTCGAATTTTCGCGTTATCAACAAACGCTAGTCAATCATAATGTACAGGATTTTATTTAATATTTTTATTAAATAAATATTGATAATTAAAAATAAATTTAATTATTTTTGTGTCGGTCCGCGTTGTATGTTGTTCTCAAAATTTTTGCGGGGCTGTTTTAGCCATTTTTGCTTGTTTTCAAGTCTCGGGCAAAACTAAAAAGTTGTTAGGAATATCGTTTTACATCAAATTGGCTTTAGAGTCCGAATGTGAAAAAAGTGGTTTAGCTAGTCCGTTTTATACGTCAGCTAAAAATTAATATATATCTTTTTCGTTTTCAAGTCAAATAAGTAAAATAAATAACTTGTACTCGAGGTGTGTAATAATAAATATGATTTATTATTTAAAATATGTTCCGAAAATTCCCGGATGTTACAGTACCTACCCCTTAAAGAAATCTCGTCCCGAGATTTAATTTGTGTTAACCGTTTTGTGTGACCATGAAAAGATTTAAAATTTTGTAAACCAGTTCTAAACATAACGCTGATAACTTTGTTCTGCAAAATTAGATGTTTCGACACTTCTTCATATACAAAATTTTTTGGCTAAGTTTGACCAGGATATTCAATCCATCAAAATGGGTATATAAAAACAATCATTATAGGTCTTATGACTCAATGCAGTTGTATCTCTCCCCTGTGTAGTGATCGCTTGAAATCCCATGTGTATTGTATTATTATGATTTAAATTCAGAATGCCATCGAAGAGAACCGTCGCATCCACCATGCCTATGACCGCTTGCTCATAATAAGTATTGCAGGAATCACCACGCCTAAAGGATAAAGTATCCAACTTACATGGTAGTTACTAGATGTATCCGACCTAAGTCCCCTCCAAGGGCCCCGAAATAAATAGTCCGACTATCTGTTTCGTCGATAGGTGTTTATCTCGTTTAAGGTGGGGTTGCATTACCTATTGGCTAAAGTTGTACCAGCTGGGACCGCTTCAAGATCCAACAACAGCGACCATAACATCAATAACTAAAATCAAATGGTGATGGGATGCCGAGAATGAGGTCATTTCGAGAAACAATATTCCCATAATAAAGTTTAACAAATGGCAGGAGCTCGCGGAAGAGCTTATGCGATAGACGGCTGATTATGGTACTCAATCATTAGTTCGAGGATGAATCAACTCCATTAGTTCCAGTGTGTAACAAGTCTGTTAGTTCCACGAACAGTTCGTGATTGCAAGGACTTGCAATGGCAAAAGTTATCACTTATGAATGGGATAAGGTAGTTCAAGTGAAGCCTTAAGATTTTGCTGAGTGGTAAGACACGGTTGTGTCTCTAGACCTCTTTAACGGATTCCGATGATCATCGGGTTCAGATTCTTACTTCGTTCATATCGGATACATTAGAGCCCACTTCATTTATAATTCATTAATTTGCATAAAGAAGCGTCCCAAATTATGAATATGAATTAATAAACTTATGGTTCAGGGATTTACAATTTATTTATTTAAATGAAGAGGCGTCCCAATCCTTTCAAATAAATAGATTATAAATCATCCTACTTAATAATTTCAGATGCAATACGTGTACTCACCTAACCTTCAAGGTGATGGATGACATGACGATGCATGTGCTCTAATGAGTATGAGACGAGTGTTTAAAACTCGTCTTCAGAGACAGCGAGATCGACATAGAGTTTAAGATAGTTGATGAGTACTCGGTTAGAGTAAATAATATAAAGGTCTTCATGAACGAGTCAACATAGCAATTATCATATCAATCCTTATATTACAAGCCCCGCCTATACAAAACTTGTAATACTTAGATTCATACATAATTCCATGTAAACAAAATTATGACGACCTCCGTGTAATACGATATCGGATAAAGTTTTTGAAGAAAAAAATATTCTTCAGATGACCAGTGTTTTAAACTTACACTTCTTAGAAATGTTAATGAGACCAATTGCAATCTCACAATGTCTGAGGTATGAATGAGACCATTGTGCAACTCACAATGCCTTAAGAAATGTTATGGTATTTATATAAATAACTCTTATATAAGTAAACGTACGATATAAGCAAAAGAAATGCAAACACATATATCATATATATGTATGTCATGTAAGCACTTAATGTAACAAGTAATGTAAGCACATAAGCAAGTAGTGTGTATACACTTTGAAAATGTTTGATGTGATGCAATGGTTTGTGAAAACGGTTATAGTCAAGGTAAATATGCAACCTATTTCTCTATAACCTGTGCTCTGATACCAAATTGTAACACCCCCCAAAATCACAATGCAGGCGGAATACCACTTGGGGTGCCTACTATTATACACAACGACTAGATACAAGAGAACTCGACCTCGAAATATGTCGTTTTGACAAGTATTCTCGTTGAATTTTCTTGAAATTGTTATAAACATTTGTCCCATAATTGCAATCACACTGAAAAGCATGAAAACAATTACAACGCGATGGATCATTGAATGTAGAAGACTCCAAAGCATATCAATTAGGCCAGCATCTAATCACCTGAAAAAACATGCTTAAAAACGTCAAACATAAAGTTGTTGAGTCATAGAGTTGTGCTAACGTACTAAATGAAATATTGAAATCCAAAGATTTATAAAGTATGCATGACCACGATCAATTCCCATAATAACGTCAAATGTAAAGTGGTAAATGTAAAACCGAAAGAGTATAGTGTCTACTGCTTCACCAAAGTATAATGAAAGTGTTTAGTAATCAATAATGTTCAACAAAGTAGTATGGACCACAAGATTTCCAAAAATGTATGTGACTACTATAACAGATATAGTATCACACAAAATGTATCTACTGTCGCTAGGCTCAATGACACCTGAAGCTAATAATGTAGCGATATATTTTGCCCAATAATTCCATTTGACTACCGTTGTCCGTGACAAGACACAAATGAGATTTGACAAGGTATATATCGATTCCGGCAAAGCCGCACGTGATCGCTACTCACCCGTATAGGATAATTAGTCCCCAATAGATCTATTTATAACACACGCGGCTCCCCTCAAACCGGATTCCTACAGTTAAGAAATTAACATTCATGATAGTTCGGGCAATGAGTTGTCCTAATCGCTACCTTATGCAACATGAAAACAATAAATGATAACCGATAAAGCTTCTGTCCAATGAATAGTAACCATTGTATTCATAAACAGCTTTAATTACTTAAATTCCTAAGTAGAAAGAGTGTAATATAAACCAAGTAACCCAATTTGAAAAAGAGTATAAGTATGTAAACAAGTTGTAATGAGCATGTATTCTCCCCCGAGATTTGTAAAGTAATGTAAAACAAGTGAAAAAGGGGCTATAAACTCACATCGATGTCGTAGAACGATTGGCGGTGTTGCGCATATTAAGCGCCAGACAAAACGGAAACTGGAACGGCTCGACTAAGAAGATGCAGCTTATCCTAACGGTTTTGATCCACTAGCCTAGGATAATGTATCTGGGTTTTCCCGATTGATGATTACATCAACGCGACACGTTGATAAAATTATTTAGATTTGATGTTGTAATGGTTTGGTGGTTGGTTAAATAAATACATCAAAAGTAAACGCAAGGTGTATAATATATTATGTATATATTACCTAATGAAAAATGTCCTATATAATTCATACTGTGAATTATATAACAAGATACACAACCAAAATAACGATTTAAAGCGTAGATAATACACGACCTGTGTTATATATGAAAATAAAATAAAAGTGTATAATACCTTACAAGTATTATATAAGAAACGTGAGACACTAACTAAAACAACATCATTCGACACGTATTTTGGAAATCACCTTTTAAGTTAATAAAGAGTCCCTTTATAAAAGTACGCACGTTTCATAGTTGAGAATTATGTAAATGATGTTTATTTTTATTTTTAAAAAAAAAACTTTAACAACAGTTATGAGGTTATTTTTCTTGTTGACAATTATAAAATATAAAATGATATTTTATAATTTAGTATATTGTTTCCTTGACGGGTTGTTCAAATAGTTATCCCATTTGTAAAAGTATAGTTTTCGTTTGTTTATCCGGTTATTGATATATTACAATTTAAAAATCTTAAAATTATATATCTTAACCCTTTTTCAATCAATTCATGTTGCAATTTACTCGTGTGCTCAATATATATGACTAGGCGAGATTAAATAATATATGACGCATTTATTTAACCAATGACCACTATTTAATCCGGTTTAATATTTATGAAAACTTATGATATATTCATTATCCGATTTATATAAATCAAGACACACCCTTAAAGGTTGTTTCTGCTCACCCAAACACGCCCTTGCGATCTTTTTCTTAACCCAAACGCACCCCTTGGTGCAATCTGCTAAACCAAACACCCCTGTTTGGTGTTAACTACCAAACCAAACGCTCCCTTATGGCAGTTTCTCTTAAACCAAACACACCTATTTGCTCGTCTTTAATACCAAACGCACCCTATTCGGTAACACAGCCAACCAAACATCCCTTTTTGTGGTAAAATAACAACCAAACGCACCCTTGTGGCGTTTTAACTAAACCAATCGCACCCTTGGTGCGGTTAACGAAACCAAACGCATCCTTTACTGGTGACAGAAACCCAAACGCACCCGTGGTGCCCGAACCCAGATCCAAACGCACCCTTCGCTGGTGCAACCCACAAATCCAAGCGCACCCTGATGTGGTGGTTTTTCCATCGAAACCAACACCCCCTCGTAGTGTTTTATACCGAAACAAACACCCCTTGTTGTGAGTTGTTTTGCACCCGAACCAAACAGCCTTTTTGTGAAATAACAAACCAACCGCACCCATGGTGCCTGCGATAGTCAAATAAACGCACCCTTGCGTGTTAGGCCCAACCCCACACGCCCTCCCCGGCTGTCCCGAAACCAACGCACCCCTTGCATTTACCCCAAACCAATACAGCCCTTATGGCTGCTGACCCGGTTCCAAACGCACCATCTCGGGTGTAAACAACAAACCAAACGCACCCTTCATGGTGCTGTGATGATGGTGGTGATGCTGGGGTGATGTCGGTAGTGTTGTGATGGTGGTGACGGCGTGGTTGCGTGAAGGTGGTGATGATGATGAAGTCATGGAGATGATGACGATGGTATTGGAGGTGGTGGCGGAGTGGCAGCGATGGTGGTGTTGGTTGCGGTGTGGATTTAGGCACGTGGACCAATGGATCGGGTAGATCGGAAGATGGGGATCATTTTTGGAGTTGGCTGGAAAAGTCCGCCGGAAAAGTATTCCGGTGGCGGCGACGACAACAGTGGTGGCCGGCGGCGGCAGGAGCTCGCCGGAAATAATGGAGGGGAGGGAGAGAGTTATGAAGATGTGTGTGTGTGTTTTAATTGCTAAAAAAATAATAAAAAGATTATATAAATTTTATATATATATTAAAATTTATAAATGAATGTGACAAGTGTTAATTACTTGAGGGACTAAAGGTGTAACTTGTTGAGAAACTTTTATAAAGTATTGGTTCGGGACTCATTTGGGCGACTTAACGGATGATTCAAAACACGAAACTTGCGCCATTGTTTTCCAAATAATTTTTCTGATAAAAATGAGTATTCACTTGATAATATTTCATAAATATTTTATAACATTTAATAAAATATATGTTATTTACTTTGTGAACCGGTTACGCATTGTCTGAAATAAAAATGGGTTTCAACTCGAATTTTCGTGTTATCAACAAACGCTTTCAAATAAAAATGTTACATGATTTTATTTAATATTTTTATTAAATAAATATTGATAATTAAAAATAAATTTAATTATTTTTGTGTCGGTCCGCGTTGTATGTTGTTCTCAAAATTTTTGCGGGGCTGTTTTAGCCATTTTTGCTTGTTTTCAAGTCTCGGGCAAAACTAAAAAGTTGTCAGGAATATCGTTTTACATCAAATTGCTTTAGAGTCCGAGTTGTGAAAATGTGGTTTAGCTAGTCGTTTTTTATACGTCAGCTAAAAATTAATATATATCTTTTTCGTTTTCAAGTCAAATAAGTAAGAAAAATAACTTGTACTCGAGGTGTGTAATAATAAATATGATTTATTATTTAAAATATGTTCCGAAAATTCCCGGATGTTACAATACCTACCCCTTAAAGAAATCTCGTCCCGAGATTTAATTTGTGTTGACCGTTTTGTGTGACCACGAAAAGATTTAAAATTTAGTAAACCAGTTCTAAACATAACGCTGATAACTTTGTTTTGCAAAATTAGATGTTTCGACACTTCTTCATATACAAAATTTTTTGGCTAAGTTTGACCAGGATATTCAATCCATCAAAATGGGTATATAAAAACAATCATTATAGGTCTTATGACTCAATGCAGTTGTATCTCTCCCCTGTGTAGTGATCGCTTGAAATCCCATGTGTATTGTATTATTATGATTTAAATTCAGAATGCCATCGAAGAGAACCGTCGCATCCACCATGCCTATGACCGCTTGCTCATAATAAGTATTGCAGGAATCACCACGCCTAAAGGATAAAGTATCCAACTTACATGGTAGTTACTAGATGTATCCGACCTAAGTCCCCTCCAAGGGCCCCGAAATGAATAGTCCGACTATCTGTTTCGTCGATAGGTGTTTATCTCGTTTAAGGTGGGGTTTCATTACCTATTAGATAAGGTTGTACCAGCCGGGACCGCTCCAGGACCTAACAACAGCGACCATAACATCAATAACTAAAATCAAATGGCGATGGGATGCCGAGAATGAGGTCATTTCGAGAAACAATATTCCCATAATAAAGTTTAACAAATAGGAGGAGCTCGCGAAAGAGCTTATGCGATAGACGGCTGATTATGGTACTCAATCATTAGTTCGAGGATGAATCAACTCCATTAGTTCCAGTGTGTAACAAATCTGTTAGTTCCACGAACAGTTCGTGATTGCAAGGACTTGCAATGGCAAAAGTTATCACTTATGAATGGGATAAGGTAGTTCAAGTGAAGCCTTAAGATTTTGCTGAGTGGTAAAGACAACGTTGTGTCTCTAGACCATCTTTACCGGATTTTCGATGATCAGCGGGTTTTCAGATTCTTACTTCGTTCATATCGGATACATTAGAGCCCACTTCATTTATAATTCATTAATTTGCATAAAGAAGCGTCCCAAATTATGAATATGAATTAATAAACTTATGGTTCAGGGATTTACAATTTATTTATTTAAATGAAGAGGCGTCCCAATCCTTTCAAATAAATAGATTATAAATCATCCTACTTAATAATTTCAGATGCAATACGTGTACTCACCTAACCTTCAAGGTGATGGATGACATGACGATGCATGTGCTCTAATGAGTATGAGACGAGTGTTTAAAACTCGTCTTCAGAGACAGCGAGATCGACATAGAGTTTAAGATAGTTGATGAGTACTCGGTTAGAGTAAATAATATAAAGGTCTTCATGAACGAGTCAACATAGCAATTATCATATCAATCCTTATATTACAAGCCCCGCCCATACAAAACTTGTAATACTTAGATTCATACATAATTCCATGTAAACAAAATTATGACGACCTCCGTGTAATACGATATCGGATAAAGTTTTTGAAGAAAAAAATATTCTTCAGATGACCAGTGTTTTAAACTTACACTTCTTAGAAATGTTAATGAGACCAATTGCAATCTCACAATGTCTGAGGTATGAATGAGACCATTGTGCAACTCACAATGCCTTAAGAAATGTTATGGTATTTATATAAATAACTCTTATATAAGTAAACGTACGATATAAGCAAAAGAAATGCAAACACATATATCATATATATGTATGTCATGTAAGCACTTAATGTAACAAGTAATGTAAGCACATAAGCAAGTAGTGTGTATACACTTTGAAAATGTTTGATGTGATGCAATGTTTGTGAAAACGGTTATAGTCTAGGGTAAAATATGCAACCTAGTTCTCTATAACCAGTGCTCTGATACCAAATTGTAACACCCCCCAAAATCACAATGCAGGCGGAATACCACTTGGGGTGCCTACTATTATACACAACGACTAGATACAAGAGAACTCGACCTCGAAATATGTCGTTTTGACAAGTATTCTCGTTGAATTTTCTTGAAATTGTTATAAACATTTGTCCCATAATTGCAATCACACTGAAAAGCATGAAAACAATTACAACGCGATGGATCATTGAATGTAGAAGACTCCAAAGCATATCAATTAGGCCAGCATCTAATCACCTGAAAAAACATGCTTAAAAACGTCAAACATAAAGTTGTTGAGTCATAGAGTTGTGCTAACGTACTAAATGAAATATTGAAATCCAAAGATTTATAAAGTATGCATGACCACGATCAATTCCCATAATAACGTCAAATGTAAAGTGGTAAATATAAAACCGAAAGAGTATAGTGTCTACTGCTTCACCAAAGTATAATGAAAGTGTTTAGTAATCAATAATGTTCAACAAAGTAGTCTGGACCATAAGATTTCCAAAAATGTATGTGACTACTATAACAGATACAGTATCACACAAAATGTATCTACTGTTGCGCTAAGCTCAATGACACCTGAAGCTAATAATGTAGCGATATATTTTGCCCAATAATTCCATTTGACTACCGTTGTCCGTGACAAGACACAAATGAGATTTGACAAGGTATATATCGATTCCGGCAAAGCCGCACGTGAGCGCTACTCACCCGGATAGGGATAATTAGTCCCAATAGATCTATTTATAACACTCGCGCTCCCTCAACCGGTCCTCCAGTTAAGAAATTAACAATTCATGATAGTTCGGGCAATGAGTGGTCTAATCGCTACTTATGCAACATGTAAACAAGAAATGATAACCGAAAATGCTTGTGTCCAATGAAGAAGTAACCATTGTATTCATAAACAGCTTTAATTACTTAAATTCCTAAGTAGAAAGAGTGTAATATAAAACAAGTAACCCAATTTGAAAAAGAGTATAAGTATGAGTATGTAAACAAGTGGTAATGAGCATGTATTCTCCCCCGAGATTTGTAAAGTAATGCAAAACAAGTGAAAGAGGGGCTATAAACTCACATCGATGTCGTAGAACGATTGGCGGGGATGCACATATTAAGCGCCAGACAAAACGAAAACTGGAACGGCTCGACCAAGAAGATGCAGCTTATCCTAACGGTTTTGATCCACTAGCCTAGGATAATGTATCTGGGTTTTCCCGATGGATGATTACATCAACGCGACACGTTGATAAAATTATTTAGATTTGATGTTGTAATGGTTTGGTGGTTGGTTAAATAAATACATCAAAAGTAAACGCAAGGTGTATAATATATTCTGTATATATTACCTAATGAAAAATGTCCTATATAATTCATACTGTGAATTATATAACAAGATACACAACCAAAATAACGATTTAAAGCGTAGATAATACACGACCTGTGTTATATATGAAAATAAAATAAAAGTGTATAATACCTAGTATTATATAAGAAACGTGAGACACTAACTAAAACAACATCATTCGACACGTATTTTGGAAATCACCTTTTAAGTTAATAAAGAGTCCCTTTATAAAACTACGCACGTTTCATAGTTGAGAATTATGTAAATGATGTTTATTTTTTTTTTAAAACTTTAACAACAGTTATGAGGTTATTTTTCTTGTTGACAATTATAAAATATAAAATGATATTTTATAATTTAGTATATTATTTCCTTGACGGGTTGTTAAAATAGTTATCCCATTTGTAAAAGTATAGTTTCCGTTTGTTTATCCGGTTATTGATATATTACAATTTAAAAATCTTAAAATTATATATCTTAACCCTTTTTCAATCAATCCATGTTGCAATTTACTCGTGTGCTCAATATATATGACTAGGCGAGATTAAATAATATATGACGCATTTATTTAACCAATGACCACCATTTAATCCGGTTTAATATTTATGAAAACTTATGATATATTCATTATCCGATTTATATAAATCAAGACACACCCTTAAAGGTTGTTTCTGCTCACCCAAACACGCCCTTGCGATCTTTTTCTTAACCCAAACGCACCCCTGACTGTCCCGCAGCCAACTCGACACACCCATTCGATGTTAACACACGAACCAAACAAAACAACCCTTTTGATTTCGACAGCCAACCCGGCAGTCCCCGGTTGTCCCCGCAGCCAACCCGACCCAAACCAAACAAAACTAAATGTACCCTTGTGCGTTCTAAGCTAAACCACACGCACCCTAATCCGTTTGACCCGAAACCAAACGCACCCGCTGCGTGGTTTTTATGACCGAACCAAACGCACCCTAATCTTGTGACAGTAACCCAAACGCACCCGTGGTGCCCGAAGCTAGATCCAAATGCACCCTTCGCTGGTGTAACCCACAAATCCAAACGCACCCTGATGTGGTGGTTTTTCCATCGAAACCAACACCTCCTCGTAGTGGTTTATACCGAAACAAACACCCCTTGCTGTGAGTTGTTTTGCACCCGAACCAAACACCCTTGTGTGTTAGGCCCAACCCCACACGCCCTCCCCAGCTGTCTCAAAACCAACGCACCCCTTGGTGCATTTATAACCCAAATGCAGCCCTTATGGCTGCTGACCCGGTTCCAAACGCACCATCTCGGGTGTAAACAACAAACCGAACGCACCCTTCTTGGTGCTGTGATGATGGTGGTGATGCTGGGGTGATGTCGGTGGTGTTGTGATGGTGGTGACGGCGTGGTTGTGTGAAGGTGGTGATGATGATGAAGTCATGGAGAGGATGATGATGGTATTGGAGGTGGTGGCGGAGTGGCAGCGATGGTGGTGTTGGTTGCGGTGTGGATTTAGGCACATGGGGCGCGTGGACCAATGGATCGGGTAGATCGGAGGATGGGGATCATTTTTGGAGTTGGCTGGAAAAGTCCGCCGAAAAAGTTTTCCGACGGCGGCGACGGCAGCAGTGGTGGCCGGTGGCGGCAGGAGCTGGCCGGAAATAATGGAGGGGAGGGAGAGAGTTATGAAGATGTGTGTGTGTGTGTGTTTTATTTGCTAAAAAAAATAATAAAAAGATTATATAAATTTTATATATATATTAAAATTTATAAATGAATATGACAAGTGTTAATTACTTGAGGGACTAAAGGTGTAACTTGTTGGGAAACTTTTATAAAGTATTGGTTCGGGACTTATTTGGGCGAATTAACGGATGATTCAAAACACGAAACTTGCGCCATTGTTTTCCAAATAATTTTCCTGATAAAAATAAGTATTCACTTGATAATATTTCATAAATATTTTATAACTTTTAATAAAATATATGTTATTTACTTTGTGAGCCGGTTACGCCTTGTCTGAAATAAAAATGGGTTTCAACTCGAATTTTCGCGTTATCAACAAACGTTTTTAAATAAAAATGTTACATGATTTTATTTAATATTTTTATTAAATAAATATTGATAATTAAAAATAAATTTAATTATTTTTGTGTCGGTCCGCGTTGTATGTTGTTCTCAAAATTTTTGCGGGGCTGTTTTAGCCCTTTTCTGCTTGTTTTCAAGTCTTGGGCAAAACTAAAAAGTTGTCAGGAATATCGTTTTACATTAAATTGCTTTAGGGTCCGAATCCTGAAAACGTGATTTAGTGGTTCGTTTTTAATACGTAAGCTTATAAATAACATAGATCTTTTTCGTTTTCAAGTCGAATAAGTTAAATTTTTTTTTTATAAACGACAAACATGTAATAATAAATATGATTTATTATTTAAATATGTTTCGAAAATTGACGGTTGTTACACAGTGTACTTATACACTACTATGCCTTTGGTTTAGTTGTATACATGTATTTGGTTTAGATATATAATTGCCGTTAATGAAAATAGGTGACGATGTGTGTCATACAAAACAAGAGTTAGTATGTAATTTAATCAATTCAAATTAGGACAGATAGTTTCATGATGTGAGAAAAAGTGAAGATTGAAATTTTTTAGGGTTCATATTTTACTAGTAGAGTACTATATATTTTTTTTTGAACGGCAACTTTATTAAAAAAAAACTAGCAAGGAGCTAGAAAGACATTACAAAGAAATAAGATAGGGGTTTTTTAACCAATACTTCCAAGAAAAAACCCTATTACATCTACTAGAACACCATAAAAAGGACCAAGAAACAATGTCATCAAAAATCGTCGAACGATTAGGAGGCGAAGCGTCAAAGACCAACTGATAGTTCTAAGTGTTTATGTCTTATATATGACACTATATTGAGAGTTCTAAGTGTTTATGTCTTATAGTTCACAAGCTTATTAGGGAGTTTAATGCTTGTGTTGGAGTTATGTTAAAGAAGCCAAACCAATAAAATCGTTGTGCTTCGTTAAGCATTATCGTTTAAGTGCTGATCACTCTGTTGTAGTTTGATCTCAAGTTGCCAACATATAGTCATATACACTACTAAGAATTAACTTTATTTTGGTGCCTACTTTCACCCTGCTAGAAATTAACTTTATAAAATTTACCTCCCAACCAAACACAGATAAATACCATGAAGGTACACTTATGTTTATTTTTATTGAATGTCATGGCTACCTAGTATGTTATGTTATGGTCCTCCTACTTCATCTATAACTTCACATACTAGGTATTTATATGTGAAAATGAAACGGGAATGCAACGGCGGTCAACGATTTGATTTTGGTGGTGTTTTCCGGTGGACTGTTATGAAGAAGAGAAAAAAATGAAAAAGCGGCTTAAAGAAAGAAAGAGAGTAGATGTAGGTCAAATAATAATAAATTAATTACTAGTGGGCTTTCTCATAATTTGTTTTTCTTATGTTTTGTCTGGCCCAACTAAGTTATATAAATGGGCCATTTATTCAATTTGACCAAATAATGTTATTTTGAAGTTAATCTCTCAAATATATAACTTAATTTTTTATTTTTTTTAGAAAGGCAATATATAACTTAATTACAAAATTTTCAACATTATATAAAAAGTATATAATTGGTTAAAACTTAACCAAAATCACATATAATATAAATTTCTACAATATATATATATAGTTAGGATCAAATGAGAAATTCTTTTAAAATAAGAAGGATAAGAAGTAACTATAATCGCATATCCA
>BQNB010013950.1:3279-76145 GCA_026074375.1 Tanacetum coccineum | reverse complement strand
CCCGTTAGTTTGATAAAATATGGCTCTTTAATCTAAATGAAACCATCAAAATAATCAAGCAACATAATCAACTAGCTGCTTCTTGTGTTGCATATGAACAATCTAGTTTGTGGCGGCTTTCCTCGAACCATTCCAATGATCACACTAGATAAATAGTCTGATAGAAAATGCTTCATAAACAAAGGATTAAGATCTTCTAAAGTTTATATGAACATGACCGGTAAAGTTTTCTCACAAACATAACACTGGGGCCTACTGAGGGGCTCGATTTTCTTTATGTTTGTGAGAGAATTTTACCGATCATGTTCATATGAACTTTAAAGGATCTCAATCCATAAACAAACTCAAACTGCCATGAACCACAGTTACAACTTACATTGCATCTAGAAAAAAACAAAATCCCCATCAATATCAGACAAACATATTGGGACAGTAGGTGTACATTTTTTTAGGCATTCTAACTTTCACTTTTTGTCTGGGAATGCTCGTTATTGCAAGTCCAAAGTTAGTTTAACTTTTTAGCACTTATCTCAATATATTATAATGATAACCACATGAAAGAAAAAAGTTTTAGGTCTAAAGGAGCTACCTCTACAACATCAGCAAAAGGTCAATTAAGCATCAATAGTGTGAGAAGATTCAGTCTACACAAGACACAACTTAATCTTAAGAAGTGCTTAAGGGAATGCAGGATTATGTAATAGTACAGTAGATTGATGTAACAATGTAGCTTAATTATCTTAGTTATAAAGTTTGTTAAAAAGTTAGTTAGTTGACTTTCTTGTTTGACTCCATGTAATGCTGTATAAATACAGCTTTCCACTTCATTTGTTGTAATGAGAATTAATCCCACAACTCATTCTCTCCCATTTTCAATATGGTATCAGAGCAACTGATCCATCAACACACCTAAACAATCGTCAAACCACCATTAAACTACCATTATAACAGAATTCTGTTACAAAACCACCACAATCTAACAACTTCTAACCACCCTCTAACTGAAAATACTGTCAAAAGCTGCCATTTTTCATCAAAATTCAAGCAAATTACATCATAATTCCGAAATGACAAACTCTGAAGATACATCACAACCAAACACAAACACTGATGACATCAATTCTGTTCATCATCCATTGTACTTTCATCAAAATGATCACCCTGGACTAGTATTGATTTCAAAGAAACTAACTGGTTCAGAGAATTACAACACATGGAGGAGATCAATGATGATAGCCTTGGATGCAAGAAACAAACTAAAACTCATTAATGGTGAATTTGAAGAACCTCCAAGTAATTCTGCAATAAGATCACTATGGTAAAGAGCTAATGATATCATCATCTCCTGGATTCTCAACACTGTCTCAGATCAAATTGGTAATAACTTGAGTTTTGTGAATTCTGCAACTTCTTTATGGAATGAACTTTATGAGCATTATTCACAACTGGATGGACATAGGATTTATCAAGTATCTAATGACATAGTTCAGTTGAAACAAACTAATACTCCAATTTCATTGTATTACTATAAGTTGAAAGGGTATTGGGATGAATTAGATGATTTAGAAGCCTCTTATGCATGTACTTGCAAGTGTAATTGTGAGAATAGGAAAACTAATGGGGAAAGAGAACAAAGAAAGAGGGTGATTCAATTCTTGATGGGTTTAGATGACAGTTACACCAATGGGGATATTGTATCCTAACCTCCACTTACCTCATTAACAGATTACCTACCAAAGTTCTCAACTATAAAAGCCCATATGAAATGTTATATCAGAAACCACCCAACCTTGAACACCTTAAAGTTATTGGCTGTTTAGCTTATCCTTACACACATACCACTGACAAATTCGAAACAAAAGCCACTCCCACAGTCCTAATTGGATATCCACAAAACCAAAAAGGGTACATTTTATACAACATAAGCACCCAAAAGACAATCATTAGTAGAAATGTCATATTTGATGAAACATTGTTTCCTTTTCATGCCAACCAACCTACAACAGAACCTACCCTTTTTCAATCACCTTTACAATTTTCACCCATCCATCCACCATCCACTACATCAACTATTCCTTCACCAGCCACATCTCACCCTTCTATCTCACAAAACACATCCATTCCAAACACTCCCATCACTACACCAATCCAAGATACAACCACACCAGGCACAATTTCACATGTACAATTAAACAACCACATGTCACCCACAACATCTATAACATCACATACTCCTTCACCAATTCATAACACTTAACTACCAACACCAACTCCTTTACCACCTCATCAAACACCCCTACCAAAAAGAACCTCCACCAGAAACAGAACACTCCCAACTAACTTAAAAGACTTCCAATGTAATCTACCTAAATCACTCATCAACAACATCACTGCCAAATATCATCACTCCAAATACATTAATTATCTCAACCTTACAAAACAAACCCACAACCTAGTTAGAAATACAGATGCAATCAGTAAACCACAGTCATTTACTTAGGCTTTCAAAGATCAAAATTGGAGGGATGCTACGACAAAGGAAATTCAAGCTCTAAAAAACAACAAAACTTGGACTTTCACAACACTACCACTAGGAAAGACACTCAATGGAAGTAAATGGGTCTTCAAGATCAAACTCAAAGCTGATGGAGTCATTGACAGATACAAGGCCAGGCTTGTAGCCAAAGGGTTCAACCATATTTATAAAGGGTTGAGTTTCAAACCAATCACTCATGTAGCCAAAATGCCAACTGTGAGAACTCTTATTGCCATGGCAGTACACAATGGTTGGCCCATACAACAACTGGATGTCAACAATGCCTTTCTCCATGGTGACCTTAATGAAGAGGCTTACATGACTGTCCCACAAGGCTACCCTCATAACCTCCCACCAAACAGTGTCTGCAAATTAACCAAATCCCTTTATGGCTTAAAACAAGCAAACAAACAATGGTTTGAGAAACTTACTACTTTCCTCTTAAGCCTTGGATTTAAGCAGAGCTATGTGGATACTTCACTTTTCACTATCAACCATCAAAACTCCATCACTTCCCTCTTGGTTTATGTTGATGACATCTTGCTCACTGGCAAAGATGCCACTTTTTTGCAACATATCAAGACTCAACTCCACACTATGTTTAGCATCAAAGATTTAGGCCCTATACACTACTACCTTGGTATTGAGGTTCTGAGAAATTCAACAGGATTAGTCATGAGTTAGAGGAAGTATGCCCTTGATCTACTCAAATATGCTGACACACTTGATGTTAAACCAGTGGCTACACCTATGGATCCTATTGTCAAACTCAATGAAGTAGATGGTAATCCACTTCCTGATCCTATCCAATACAAAACCATTGTTGGCAAATTAATTTATCTTCCCTTACCAGACCAGATTTATCATTTACAGCCCAAGCCTTGAGTCAATTCTCACACAATCCAAGGACTCCTCATCTTGCAGCTTTACACAAGGTCCTGAGATATATCAAACTCTGTCCTGGACAAGGAATCTACTTCTCAGCTTTCAACAAGTTAGAACTCACCACATATTGTGACAGTGATTGGGCAAGCTGCCAGACCACAAGAAGGTCAGTCTCAGGCTATGCTATTTTCCTAGGCAATAGTCTCATTTCATGGCAATCTAAGAAACAATAATTGGTGGTCTCAAGATCTTCTACTGAAGCTGAAGCTGACAGTACTTGTGAAATTTCTTGGCTCAAATGTCTACTTCATGATTTAGGCATCAACATTCCTACTCCTTCATTGGTCATGTGTGACAATGCATCAACCATTGCCTTAGCCAACAATCCAGTTCAACATGCTAGAACAAAGCATATTGAAATAGATTGTCACTTTGTTAGAGATAAAATCAGACAAGGCCACATTAAACCTATCTTTGTTTCCTCACAATCTCAAATAGCTGATATTCTCACTAAAGGACTCAATAAATACTTACACTACAACTGTTTATCCAAGTTGAACATCTGTGATCCTTACACAGTGTCAACTTGTTGGGGGGATAAAGGAGCTACCTCTACAACACCAGCAAAAGGTCAATCAAGCATCGATAGTGTGAGAAGATTCAGTTTGCACAAGACACAACTTAATCTCAAGAAGTGCTTAAGAGAATGCAGGATGATGTAACAGTGTAGCTTAATTATCTTAGTTAGAAAGTTTGTTAGAAAGTTAGTTAGTTGACTTTTCTTGTTTGACTTCATGTAATGCTGTATAAATACAGCTTTCCACTTCATTTGTTGTAATGAGAATTAATCCCACAACTCATTCTCTCTCATTTTCAATATGGTATCAGAGCATCTGATCCATCAACACACCTAAACAATCGTCAAACCACCATTAAACCACCATTGTAACAGAATTCTGTTACAAAACCACCACAATCTAACAACTTTTAACCACCCTTTAACTGACAAAACTGTTAAAATCCGGAGGCTTGTCGGAGGAGGTGGTCGGACAAGAAGAGGTAGATCGCCAGGCACGCTATGGTTTTGAGTTTTGTGATAAAAGTGTGATAATCACGGTGACATTCCAAAATCCATAAACACTTACAATTGAAGGAAATAAGCGAACCTTTTTTTCTTCTTTTTCTTTGTTGTTGTACAAACCTAGCTCGAATACTACTTGTAGGTAATCAGAAGACAAAACAAATAAATAAACTCGATAAACGAAGCAGAAGCTTTATGCAAAATTACCAAACCAAATACAAAGTTAACAATGCAAAATTCTAATTCAAAATGTAAAAAAAAAACTAACACTATCAATCCCTATTTATAAAAATTTAAAAACTAAACCTTAGAAGAGTTTCTTAAGTTTAAACAAATTCAAATATCAAAACATGTTAGACAAGTCACACGAATTATCAAATTTACCAAACAATCTTTAAAGTTTAAGTCATTTTTCTAGCAGATATTTACACGGAGACTTTTACTACATCCGCATAATTATTATGTGCTGCTACCGTTATGCCCTCCCAGCCCTTTTACCTTCTAGCTAGTTTTTCTAGTTTTTATGGTGAGCCACATTCGATTTGTAATATTGCACATCCAAATTCAGTTGGACTCTCAACACATACTTTTGCATAATCGTTACAGTGAGACTGATTCTCATGTTAACATTTTTTTAGTGGTTCAAGTTTACTTTTTGGAAATAGGCAACCATTTATTACAATTTCGAGAACACATACAAAAGGAGTACTAGCTAAATTCTAAGGAAAAAGATTCTCTCAAGTTGTGGTCAAACATGATTGATCATGTTATGTTTTTTGTGAGAGGAAATAAATAAGTGGGCCTTTGATTTGCATTAAAAGAAAAAGTTGTATACATTTAACTAATTTGTGAGTGGTGAACATGATGTATCATGTTTGACTCAAATTGAGAGAATTCTAATCCAAATTCTAATATCAAGACACTCATACGCAGTCCATCATGTACTTTTTGTATCCAATTATGAAAAATCATATACACGTCCTTTAACTCTGTTAATCTACAAAGATAATATTTTTGATGTTGATCAGAAATAAGTGTGTTGTCTTATATATGTTTACTTTCTAACTTATACAGTTGATCGTGAACTTAACTAACAATATATGTATCATGTATACTATATACATCACATGAATACTATATAGTTGATCACTTGATTGGGTTGCCCCATATGCATGTATTTTTATTGTATGTTTGTTGCTATAACAGAGTTAATTTTTTTTCTCTATTCTTATGTAGATTCGAGTTTCTTAGTAAACGGTTATTTGAATACAGTCGTAGATTGTATTCCTGCCATGAGTGGTCTACGCCTAAAAGATATTCCTCCTGTCATTAGACATATCTACCCCGGAGATGAATACATGGCTCAATTTCTGTATATATCGGCACAGAGAGCAAAAACAGCTTCGGCAATAATTTTTAACACATTTCATGAACTAGAACCTGAAGTTTTTGACACACTATCTTTGACGTTTCCTCCTTGCTATGGGATTGGCCCTTTACATTTACTCGAGAAAACTGTTGAGGATAATTCTCTTGCATCCATCAAATTAAGCATGTGGAAAGAAGAATCAGAATGCTTAGAATGGCTAGACTCTCGGGCAACATGTTCAGTTGTTTACGTGAGCTTTGGTAGCGTTACGGTAATGACTCAACAACAACTAGTCGAGTTTTGTTGGGGACTAGCAAAGAGCAATTATCCGTTCCTCTGGATAATACGGCCTGATCTTGTAATTGGTGATTCTGCCATGCTACCACCAGAGTTCTTGAAAGAAACAAGCGAGAGAAGCTTGTTGGTCGGATGGTGCCCCCAAGAACAAGTTCTAAGTCACCCATCAATAGGAGGTTTTTTAACACACAGTGGATGGAATTCAACACTCGAAAGCATTTCTAATGGTATTCCCATGATTTGTTGGCCTTTTTTTGCGGACCAACAACCAAATTGCTGGTGGAGTTGCAACAAGTGGGGGATTGCCATGGTGATCGATAACAATGTAAAGAGTGATGAAGTTTCGAGACTAGTGATTGAGTTGATGAATGGAGACAAAGGGAAGGGGATGAGAAAGAACACCATGGAGTGGAAGAAGAAGGCCGATGAGTCATGTGTCGCTCCGGGTGGTTCATCAATTGCGAATCTAGAAAAACTAATTCATCTTCTGCAAATGTCTTCAAAATGATTCATAATCTATTGACATGCTGTGTCTTTTTACATGAGTTTATTGTTTTAAGTTACATGTTTAAGTTTGTTTTTCATTTGTGTATTGTCATTTTTATCTAGTCATTAGTTATCTTCTTTTATTTAATTATTATCATAATCATCTTGTATTGTTGCTTTTTTCCCCTCCCAACTTACATTGACTAAAATACCTTATTTCAAACATTATATAACTCTGTATTAATTAGCTTCTTGTGTGTTTTGTGTGGTCAGGTGCATAGGGGTTCTCTTTGTCTCTTGTGGGCCTGGTATCACACTGGTGTAAGTGTGTTAAATATGTGTGTGGTCAAGTTATATTAGCTTTCTAAGCCATCTTTTGTTTGCTAGGCTTGTGTAGTTGGTTTGTTTTTATGCTTTTTTCTTTGGGTGCTTTTCTCGTTTAATTATTTTGTTTAATCGAGGAAGGATGCTTTGTTTTGTAGGGCCAAAAAAGTTTATTACTCATAACCTAACAAATTCATCACTGTAGGGCCAAAAAAGGATATGCATATATGTGGTCACATTAATTAACCCGATGCATGGGTTCTTTTATTGTTTGTCTATAAAACGATACATGGCCACATTAAGCCGATGCTACAAATAGGTGGAGTTTTTTTTATTCTCGAGTGAAAGAAACTGGGTTTTCATGGCTTCACAACATGAGAAGAAACCACATGCAGTATGCATACCAGCCCCTTTACAAGGCCATATTAACCCTGTGCTAAAGCTAGCCAAAATTCTCCATCCAAAGGTTTTGATATTACTTTTGTCAACACCGAATTCAACCATCAACGTCTCCTTAGATCTCAAGGCTCCGAAACTTTAAATGGCCTCCTTTCTTTCCGCTTTGAGACCATTCCGGACGGTCTTCCACCACCCGAGAACAAAGTTGCCACCCAAGATCTCCCATCTTTAGCTAAATCTGTTGATGAAACTTGTTCTGGTCCATTTAAAAGTCTTGTAAACAAAGTGGGTGCTTTTTATTCACCGGTGACTTGCATAGTGGCCGACGTGCTTATGGGCTTCACACTCGAAGTCGCCAAGGAATTGGATATCCCCGAGTTTCTCTTCTGGACGGCCGGAACTGGTTCTCTAGTATGCCATGATCGATATCCAAACCTTTTGGAGAAAGGTTTGATGCCCCTCAAAGGTACGTAATATGTGTTTTTGTTTTTGTTAAAATATATATAAGATCTATTACACCGTTTAGACCCGAAAAACAATTACGTATGATGCAACATGCATATTCATCTAAGATACTTAAAATTATAAACGAAACTTTAAAGGTACAATTAATACGGAACATGTTAAAACTTTTTAGCACATGGTTTTTAGTTTTTTGACGTAGTAGCATTTACTGCGACTGGCAAAGGGTCATCGTAAGTTTGAGATTACGTAGTCCAGCTAGCAAGGAGGCCATTTAAAGTTTCGGAATGGTCTCAAAGCGGACTGGCAATTCCGGACTGGCAAATGGTCATACAATTTTAAAAGTATTGAAATTTAGAGTATTTTGTTTTTTTTTTAAATATAACCCCTATGAATATTTTAAGGTGGCTTTTAGTTCGTGAAGTTAGAATTTCGGAATTTTAAATTCTAAAAAATTTAAATTTTTAAGAATTTAAAATTTTAGAATTTAAAATACTTTCGCAGGTTTGGTTGACATAAATTCATAATATTTTGAAATCTGTCATTATGTTTATCATTGCAACTTTTTTAGAGAGTGACAGATATGAGTGTCAAAAAACCCGACCCAATTAAGCATATTCCGGTTGGTTGGTTATTCGGGTCAACCCGAGTAATCTGAATACTAAATAGGGTCGGGTATCTGTATGGATATTTTTGATAACTCAGGTTTGGGTCGACCCGATTGATACGAATTAATATTTTTATATTTTTTTAATATAAGTTTTATAAATATTCTATTTAAACGAGTAAAAAAAGCATTTTTATTATATTTTACTCATATTCGGGTTAACCCGAACACGAACGGACCCGACCCAAATTGGTAAGAACCCGACTAATCTGAATTCAAATAGGGTCAGGTGCAGGTATGAAATTTTTAACCTTGACTCGACTTTAACCCGACCCGAATTACCCCGAACCTGAACAACCCCACACCCGACTGACACCCCTAGTAATTTCCTTTGATTTAAAAAATTAACAAAAACAAGAAGAAAAAAAATTTATAAAAAAAAATTCCAAACAAATTAAAATTCGTCACTTTTTAGAGGCATTTTAATTCTCTCAATTTTAGCAATTCGTGAAATTTTAAATTCCTTTGTTTGAGATACCAAACATAATATTTGAAGGACATTAAAATGCAAATGCCATGAAATGCCTCCACTATGCCCCAATCAAACGCACCCTAAGTAATTTCTGAAATATAACACGACCATTGATACCAAAATAAATAAATCATATATTTGTTGTCCAGTGCGGCTTGTCATAAGCTTAAGTTTTGTGGCCTTTTTGAAGCGAGTTAGGAAATCCAAACTAATGGGTTCATCGGCTTATTATAATAAGCTAACCCAAACACGGAGCATTAGCTCACGATTCATAAGCTCTAAGTTGTTTCTGAAACATAAACTTAGACAAAACAACCCTATAAACACTTGGCATTAGTTCATAGGGTGTTTTGTTTAGGCTTAAGTTTCATAAACAGCTTATAGCTTATGAATCATGAGCTAATGTTGGGTATTTGGGTTATCTTATTGTTTAAGCTCATAAGTTCATATGTTTCGCTCCCCAAAATAAGCCCAATTCCTTTCAAAAAGCCACAAAACTTGGGCTTATATAAACTCATAAGCACAATCTTATAAGCTTATCCAAACACTTGAGTGGGCTTATTTTAGTCATATATGTTTGCTATTGGGTTTAGCAACATAATAAAGACTTGAACTTATGTGGTGAGCTATATTAATGTATATATGTATGCCATCATAAATGAATCTTCTTGCGGAGAGGAAGTTTTCATTAACTCGAACTCGGATCTAACTGCATTTTAGATATTTAGCAGCCGTATTGAACAAAAGGAACACTTACATCTTTTTTATGAGCTTGAAAGTTTAGGTTATTCAGTGGCACTTATATTATTTTACATTGAAAGTGCCTGCATTGATGTTGCCTTCTTGTCCAATTATTTTTTAGTTGCTTAGAACTAATATGCCTAAATTCCTTTTTTACAACTATATGAAAGAGTGCATCTATCTTACAACTTTGACAAATTGAAACATTAAATAGAGTTAGTAGTAGAATCAAAATCTCTGTATCGTTATAATGTAGCAAACCTCGATATATATTTGAGGTTTCACAGGTCCACCCTTATTATAACTTTGAGGACGTAACTGATTCCAACAAAGAATTTGATATGTAGTTGATGGTGGAGGTTTACGGTAATGAGTCCATCACATATTGTAATTTCACTGTCAATTTCAGTAGCGGAGCCAGAAAAAATTTTGTGGGAGGGCCGAAACAAATTTTTTTCCGGAAGAACATTGGATGGGAGGGCCGAGATGAAATTTTTTAATTTTAACACATGAAATCGCAAATAAATACACTAACGGGCTTAGGCCTAGGGGGGTCAGGACCCTCCCCGGTCCTCATGTGGCTTCGCCCATGATTATCTTATTAATATCCCTTATTTTTATTTCTAAAATGACAGGTACTTTGATGAGGTGGAGCTTGCGATTTTTTCTAAAGATAAATTTCTTGAAGAGATTAATAGAATTCGGAAATCTTATCAAAAACACAAAAGAACTGCCAGAATTCGAGGTTAAAAATCTGCCTAAGTGTTTAAAAATCTTGAGTAAAGCAATTTCTATCATGGTGACTTAAAATTAAGGTTTTATTGAGTTGTTACCTGTTAGTTCATGAATAATTCACTTCTAGTTATTTATCATAAAATGATATTCTTATGGAACCAGCTTAAGTTGAACGGGGAAAGAAAGGGCAACCCTTATTCACTTTGTCCTCAATTAGCAAAGGCTTACTGTCACACCCCGACAAAGCGGAAACTCAAGATGCAACATAATGATCAATCATAACACAAGGTACAAAATAGAGAAAACTATATTGCATAAACTCCAAGTGCTATGAAGACTGATGAGGTGTCATTTTATACAATTTTTCGGGGTCGTTTAACCCCCAAAATCGTGTGTTTATGCCCAAAATAGGTACTTAATCGTTTCTTTTCAGGTATTTCGCATTTGGAAGATATTTAAATAAATTACACGTGACTTGGGCTCATTTAGAGAAGAAACGGACGAGAAACCAACACCAAGACTCTTGAAGATTTGTGCTCACAAAGCCTGGAGACGGCGTCACAAGCCATACACGACGCCGTCACAACTCATCAAGTGACGGCGTCACATTTTCCAAGACGGCGTCAGCCTGCACCGACTCAAACGCAGATCTAGAAGATTCATTTTACGACGGCGTCACGATTAAAACGCGACGCCGTCACGTCGATTTTCTTATATATACAAACCCGAATTTAAGGTTTTGAGTGTGTAACTTTAGAATAAAAAGAGGGTACGAACTCTAGTTCGTTTAGCAGCTGTAGGAGGCGATTTTAGGGCCTAAAAACCCTATTGTACCTCTTCCAATTCATGTTTTAATCAAGTAAGGTTTACTTAATGATTCAATATGTCTATGTGTTGTGTGATTTATTGCTCTTGCTTTATTCTTAACATGCTTGGTTAAACCTATTATTGTGTTTATTTATGATTGTATGAAACCTAGAATGTAGATCTTAGTGGTGTTGCTTCTTGTGATGGATGTGTACGTTAGGTCTTAGAAAACCAGCTTTCTGTCTATAATCGTTATTGATATTTCTAGGGAAACATGATTGTGTAGAAAGGATTACCATGGATCAACAGTCTTCAATAATACCTTGCCCCCTAACTATGTTGATACACTTTTAATGTATTTTCATATGCCACTTAGTAAACTCCTAGGGCCGTGGTAATAGTCTTCATACTACCTTGCATGTGCGTTGCTCTAGCGGCATACTAAGTAGACGGCGGGTTCGTGTAATTCGTTCATGCTTTAGGAAATAATATCATTGATCTATCACAAGTTTGTAACAAGGAAACAACACTAGGAGAAGCATCTAGGGTAGTAATACATGATTGTTAATTTAGAACAATCTTTTTTATTATTGTTATCAACCATTAGTTTAGATTATTTATTTTAGTTTAATAGCTTAAACCAAACCACTCTCTCAATTATATGATTTTACCTGCTTTCATAAAATACAAAAAATAAAAAAAAATATTCTTCAAACCTATAGGAATTCTGTTTTCCGTGATCAAGCCTTCCAAACTATTCCTCGAGTGACGATAAACAATCCCGAGTCTTGCCCATACTACACTATAACGATTAGGTGTACTGCCTAGGGAGTTGTAAAACTTCTCGTGTAGAAGTCATACGACAACCGCACACCAAGTTTTTGGCGCTGCCGCCTGTGGAATAGTTCGGTTTTGATCACTGATGTGTCATTGTGTGGTGTATATTTTATTGATTCAAGTTTTAAATTTATATTTTGCCGACTCAACCAAAAACAACACTTTAACGTGGGCAGTGAATCCGGATAGATAGTAGTTTCGTGGTTAGTAGGGTTGTAGATCACTATGTGCAAGGTAAATCTATCAATTTAATTAATATCTTGGTTATCTAATATATGTTAATTCTATTCTACTCTAAACCTATGTCAGTCGTAATCCTAATTCTAACGGGAAAAGGGGGATTTAGCTGTGATGACTGCACGGTTTGTGTTTGTTGACTTACAATCATTATCAAGGACGATGTTACCCACGCAAGCTAATAGACAAAACATAAAAGAGCGGTTGAACCTTATATAAGAAAACTATATTAACCATTATTAATCTGATTAGAACGTTGGTTTGTTTTTTAGTCGACAATGATTTCTGCTCTCGAGGTGGCATATAATTTCTTAAGATGTAGGCGGTGCATCATTCCTAAGACATTGACACATTAATTCGTGTCACAATAAAGACATTCGCATAAAGCATCCTTACTTTGCTGATTATAATCTATCTTCGGGATTAAAGCAATGGTGATTTGTTAAACCACTAGTCATAGATACTTTTCACACTTACGGCTAATGGAATCTATACACTAGTAGTCAACTTGTACAACTATCCCAATGGAATCAGAATCGTTATTTGTTGAATTATCTAGATCAACATGCTAGTTCAACACGATCAATAAACCCATCGATAATATCCAATTAATGCAATGGTGACATGGGATCTAGAGTCTTGAGATAGCTTCTCTAATATTAAGGTTTGTGAAGTCGGTTGGATTCGGCGTATCCATGTATTGGATATGAAGTAATGGGGATTTCTTGAGTAGGGGAACACGTCTTGTATCTTCCATGAATATTATATTGATTCCATTATCTCAGGAATATGGCGTATTGGGAGTCCTTGGATACGGGCATATTAATCTGTATTTCCTTTTTTGGTCTTTTTTGGTGAGTGCAGCACGGATTTGCGTATCTTCCTTGATGATACGGCGTATAAAAAGTGGTCTTCGAGTGTATCTTCATAATAACTTCAATTTAAGTTCTAGGAATGACGCGCCTTTTGCTAAGTTTCACTAATACTTCATAATTACTGCAATTCTTCAGAAATTTAGTACGATTAAAGTAACAACTTCTTTTGCAATAATTATACAAAATAGGTTAATAACATGGGATAAATGATGCTATAAAATAGACGTTATTTGATGTCATCAATCATAGTTTAGCTTAGTTCTACTTGCTTGAATCCTTTCAAGTAAGATTTAATTTCTTGTTAGTTAGCTTTCTCGTAGTCTATCTTTTCTTTATGCATTTTGTTTGTAACCCTTTCGTTTACCATCATGATGTATGAAAGACCACCTACCTTACCATTTCAAAACCCTCCACAAAACATAACCTTCCCATTCCAAAATCATACCTTGGTGTTTTAACAACATCAAGAAGAACCTATCTACGTATGCGTAGACTCGTTTCAAAATCTTTAATCCAATGAGTCCCTCTCATTCATGGCCTCGATTTATGGTCCATTGCTCAATTCTTTTATCATCACGTCGACCAATATACCCAAATGGACCTTGACTTTGCAGCAGGCGGGAACCTTAGGGAGTTAAGTGGTGAGGCATGAGAAACCATTGAAAACTTTGTCCAAGGCCAAAAAGAATGAGACAACCCACCAAACATTATTTTCGAACAAGAAATAGAAAATTTAAAGGTTTATGCAAAAAGATTATTTGGAAATGAAAATGTTTGGGTTGAGATGCATAGGAATATAGCATGGGACAAAGTAGAAAATCCCGAAACAAAAAATACCCCACAAGTCCCACCATCATTTGAGGAAGCCACACCGCCCGTGACTCACCCAGAAAAAGTAAAAGAGACCATAGGAACCCCAATAGAGGTAGAACCTTTGAACGAAACAAAACTAGAGGAAGTAGGCTTAAATTGTAATCACAACACTCCTCTTAGTTCTAGGGAAGTTCCTAGTTTTGATGGACCGGAGTCTCAACCTTTACTCAATAGTCCATCCTTAGATGTAAGTCTATGAGACGTAATAGGCCCCGAACCACCCATCAAACCACATAGTCTGGATAGTTCTAGGATGAAGGTAGTAGATTATTTAACAACTCAAACACCGCCTTCACCTCACATGTCAAATTCCCATCCTAAGGGTGTGAATTGTAATCACAACACTCCTCTTAGTTCTAGGGAAGTTCCTAGTTTTGATGGACCGGAGTCTCAACCTTTACTCAATAGTCCATCCTTAGATGTAAGTCTATGAGACGTAATAGGCCCTGAACCACCCATCAAACCACATAGTCTGGATAGTTCTAGGATGAAGGTAGTAGATTATTTAACAACTCAAACACCGCCTTCACCTCACATGTCAAATTCCTCCATTCCTAAGGGTGTGTATAGCCCAGGTATAAATGACCCTAAGAGACATTATGGATTTAAACCAGGTTATTAGGAATATGAGTATCTTAGGTGTTGATATTTCAACTTAGTAGATGTTGATGACGATAGGGGATTAGAATCTATGAAGTTTCTTCATCTAGGAGAAGAACCTTAGTTTATTCGATAGGCAAATGAAGTAGAGAGAGTAGATTTCTTATGAGCACGCCGTTTAGAGTCTATTTTTCAACAATAAATTTCTCAACGTATGGCTTCCTTTCCTCATTCATGATGGTATGTACCGTTACCATCACCCGCACTTGAACTCAAGTGTAGGGGAACCCTCCCCTTTATCTATTAAATAAGGGAAGAGTCAGGCTTGTGACTCGAACAAATACAAGCGCTTTTTGGGAGGCAACCCAATATTTAATTTTCCCGCACATTAGGAGTGTCATGTGTGTTTTAATTCTTTACCGTTTGTTTTTTATGTTAGAATTATCTTGTAATCATGCTTTGCATTGTCTTTAACCTCGTCTTAATTGCAATCAAAGGTATTTTGCAACTAATAAGTGTAGGGGAATTTATTCGGCTTTTGAGCCAAATTCAAACATGTTAAATGAATTATTTAGATTAATTCGCGTTAGTTTTGAGTCATATGATTGAATTGTTAAATCTCAGGTTTTGTACAACCATTTATACAGGAATTAACTTATGGAATCAAGTGCAGGAAATTTTTCATCAAAAACAAAAATTTCGTCTTCCCAGACTACGGAGACGGCGGCACGATTAACATGTGACACCGTCACCACGACACCTGTGACGGGGTCATACCAACCCTGACGGCGTCAAACGCCCAGGTTCATAAAACTCAAAAATTTTAATTATTTTTGAAAATAAAACTTGCACGACATTTAATATATGTATCCTTTTGTTATAAACCTACAAAACCTAATGAGTTTAACAATTCTTTCATCCTATCTATCGAGTCGAACCCTAAATTCACATTGTATATTGGTAAATGACACATTTTATGCTTGGTATGGTTGTCTTTGTCTTTGATCACAGGTTATATTTTATGAGGAGAAGCTTGGAAGTTCCTAGGAAGTTTCATTGGATGATTCTTGAAGGATGATTTAACCAGTTATCGCATGTTTCTTCTCCATTAATGAGCAAACCAGGGGAGTACTAGTTTCTTTTCCTTGTTTTCTTTTTTCTTTATCTGTTTTAACGGGTACTTCTAGAGAACATTAGGGACAATGTTCAAAATAAATGTAAGGAGGAAATAAGCCTCAAAAACTATTCTTTCATTTGTCATTTGCTTGTCCTTAAAAAGATGGGTAATATATCGAAACATAGCATAAAAGGGTGATTTTTACCAAAAATTATTTTTTTTATGACACATACCAATGAAAACCGAGTATTACTAGCGTCCCATGGATAGGAATTTATATGACTAGCACAAAAACTCTCAAAATTCCACCCCCACATTGTGAGGTTCGCCCTTAGATATTATACCTTTAAATTGTTCGAGTTAAGGAGTGAGCAATCATGTATGTCTATTCCGTCATTACAGATGTGTATGCGTGGTTTTATCGCCTTTTCTGGAACATTGGTATCGGTTATTTTAGGATTATGAGAGTGTACTGGTAGTATATTAAATTCTAGAACTTGTTTTAGCGATGCATCCTGAGATCACATAGTAAGTATTAGGATTTCCTTGATAAGAGGCATTAGGATTAACCCATGTTTTAAACCTGTAATTGTTATGATGGTCACACCGATCATATAACTATCCCACACCCTTGTCATGCACTCACCTTTAGTGCAGGATACCCCTAGTACAACCCTTCGAGCCTATCCTTTTTCACAGTTCTTGTAATTTTCTGGTTAAGCCGGACTATTAATGAAGAGCATTATCACCCTTAAACCAATTGTTACACCTAAAAAATCCTTAGCCTACCTTATATGTACTCGCTTTTAGTACATTATTGTGTTATAACCCAAGTTGATTATTGAGTACACGGTTGCTAAGTCTGTATCCTTGTAAATATTGTTTTGGGACGATTGGGATTCATGGAAGTATTTATTTCGCAGAAGAATAGGGAAGAAAAGTTAAGTCAATACCCCTATATGTTTGTCAAATGATATCCATGTTATTTTTTATCCACCTCAATTCGGTTCATTAGTTAGATTGTAAATATCGAGCATGTAAAAGCTCAAGTGTAGGGGTACGTTTTATAAACCCCATGTGATGTATTATGTTATTAAAAAAATCAAAAAAAAAGAAAAAAATGAGAAAAGAAAAAGAAAGAGATTGATGTGGAGTTTTGTAGAGTTTATATATCTTCGTCCAAGTTTTGGCTTAGCAACCAAACCAGCGTGTATTCATGTAAATAATTAGCTAACCCTTCAACTCCAAATTCACCTGAAGCCACCCAAATGTATCCCATCCATTTTTGTTTCCATTTTATGTAATCTTACACCTACAACCCACAACCCTTTAAAAGACCTCTTAGATAGTGATGATTGATACTTGCACCTAGCGGTGGAAGTTTGATCCTTTACTAGGCCTATGGTAATTTATATGCTATAATAGGTAATGAGTGTGATTTCCCGTTTCCCCCATATGTTATAATTCATTATACACCCGAGTAAAAGAGAGAATCCCAAACACTTATGTAAGGTGCTAGTATGTATTTTTTGTGCTTTTAATTACGAGGTCTAGAAGGTTGTGTTGTAGAATATGTTTAAAAAGTAGGTAAAATGACCCCTCATATTGTTATTGTCTAGATAGAAAAGCCCATTTGCTTGAGGACAAGCAAATCTCAAGTGTAGGGGTATTTGATGAGGTGCCATTTTATACACTTTTTTAGGGTCGTTTAACCCCAAAAATCATGTGTTTATGCCCAAAATAGGTACTTAATCATTCTTTTTCAGGTATTTCTCATTTGGAAGACATTTGGATAGATTACACGTGGCTTGGGCTCATTTGGAGAAGAAACGGACGAGATTATGAACCAACACCAAGACTCTTGAAGATTTGTGCTCACAAAGCCTGGAGACGGCGTCACTAGCCATACACAACGCCGTCACAACTCATCAAGTAACGGCGTCACACATTTCAAGATGGCATCATCCCGCACCGACTCAAACGCAGATCTAGAAGATTCTTTTTATGACAATGTCATGACTAAAACGATACGCCGTCACGTCAATTTTCTTATATATACAAACCCGAATTTAGGGTTTTGTGTGTGTAACTTTAGAATAAAAAGAGGGTACGAACACTAGTTCGTTCAGCAGCTGTAGGAGACGATTTTATGGCCTAAAAACCCTATTATACTTCTTCCAATTCATGTTTTAATCAAGTAAGGTTTACTTAATCATTCAATACATCTATGTGTTGTTTGATTTATTGTTCTTGCTTTATTCTTAACATGCTTGGCTAAACCTATCATTGTGTTTATTTATGATTGTATAAAACCTAGAATGTAGATCTTAGTGGTGTTGCCTCTTGTAATGGATGTTCACGTTAGGTCTTAGAAAATCAGCTTTTGTCTATATCGCTGTTGATATGTCTAGGGAAACGTGATTGTATAGAAAGGATACCATCGGGTAACAGTCTTCATACTACCTTGCCCTTTCCAAGCTTTAAATTTATAATACTAGAAATACCGATTTTTACTAAAAACACAACACTCGGGAAGTATACCCGTTCGTGTATAGTATAGCTTTAGGTAAGTCCAGGTCGTTCCACGGGAATTGAAGTTTTCAAAGTTTGCAATTAAGGTGCTAAGGCTAAAATGATTGTCACAGATCAAATTAACCAAAACGAGCATATATCGAATATTGTAAAGAAATCAATTAAAAGATGATTCAATCAAATGATTAAGGTATGTTTGTTTAGGCAATGATCACTTAGATAATGATGTGATTGGAATAGTGTTTATAAGTTTTAGAAAATAGAGTTATCACAAGTTATAAATCCTTTCGGCCTTTAAGATAACTAGTGATTATATCGATTAATAACAACATATCCTTTCGGCCTTTATAAGTTATTAAACCAATATAATAAGTGAATGATAAAACCATAAGTTTTATAAGTATCCATTTCGTGCCTTTACACTTGAAAATATTTGTTTAACCATTTCAATAAACACATATCCAAATGCTCCATATCCAAGATCACATAATGCCCAAACAAACATAAGATTACTACTCCATAATCAAACAAGTAACAAAACACATAACATTCATCATGAATTCAATAAAGATCATATTCAAAGGAATAAACAAGATTCATACCAATTCCAAGAACAAAGTATGGTGATTTTATAAGAATTTCCCAATAACACTTTATTATATTCAAAGTAAAACCCAAAAACTATGAACAATTCTGTCACAATCGCTTATAGATTCGAATTACACTTCAATGCTACTTCCTTGGATGGATTATAATCTAGAAAAAATATTGGTGAGAGGGTGGTAAGTAGATGGTTTGTGATGGTGGTTTGAAGGCGTGTTTGGTTCCCTTGGTTTGTCAAGCCAATTTTACCAAAAACCACCACCTTGGAGTGTTCTAACGAACAAGAGAAAGTGGTGTTAGATGGTTGTGAATTGTGTGTAAAATGGGGTGGATATGCCTCTATTTATAGGCTGAAATCGGTCAGAAGTGCGGCTCACACTACAACTATGCCTCTTTGATGGATCAAAACCTAAGAACAATGATGAACTTCAACCAAGACTATCCAACTTCTTCAAGAACTTTGATTCTAATAGTGGTGATGATTTGTGTTATCAAGGTGGTTTGGATCAAAGGTTCTCAAGCCTTTATCACCAAAAACAACCCTTCTAAGGGTTCTAAATGAAATGGGAAGTTTATATGTAAGTTGTGTGTGATATGACAGGCAAAAGGGCTTTATATAGGCTATTTTAGGGGCCAAGTGTGACGCACTTACAAATAAGTGTGGCGCACTTGAGGTGTTAATGCGAAAGCATTTAATGGTTTTACTGGAAGTGTGACGCACTTACAAATAAGTGTGGCGGTTTTGAGGAGTTAATGCAGGTGTATTTATTAGACTTTAATTCTTCAGACTTTGGGAGAAAGTGCAGCGCACAATATTATAAGTGTGGCGGTTTTGGCTTCAATGGAAATTACAGTGCACAATATTACAAGAGCGGCGCACATCTTAAACTTTAGCTAGAAATCTTTACTTTCCTTGTATTCACCTCCCAAAGTGTATAGATTCTTGAGCTTGGGTCTGTAGTGTCTTCAAGTGAACCTATAAGTAATTCAAGCTAATTAAGTATCTAAAGTTCACGAGAAATGATCAAATATGCATAAATAACGCCATAGAAATATGTATAATTTAGGTGTTATCAAATCCTTCCGCACTTAGCTATTGCTTGCCCTCAAGCAATTAAAGCAAACAAAAACAAGATCATTTATCGTGACATGGAAACAAATTCATTTTAGCATTAATAAGTGTTTACCAGTTTTATAACTTTTCAGGCATAGACATATAACAAAGAACCTCACTTAGAGAAAGCGTTTGTTTTTGAATTCACACGAGTCACTCATATAGGGTTTTATATTTGTAAAGTCACTCAATTACACAGACATAATCTAGGTCGCTACCATATGCTTGTACTAGACATATAAACATGCCCGTTATGGCGTGAGCACCTAGATAGAAATCTCAAAGAGGCAAAACGTGATAATGATGAGGGTGAATAGCAGATACTTGATTCCATGAGCGAGAACTTTGCCTGTATCGACCAAATTCTAGGCACCTATAAATAGAAAACCTAAAATGGGGTTTTCAGAGTGCATTGATTATATTTCGATACCATTAACCCCATAAAACGTCGAATTTTCAGTAGACCAGACGAGCGGGAAGATCAAGCAAAGCTTACTTGTATTCCATAGGAAACACTTTGTAATCTCCTATACTTTAGTAATCGTTCAATTTTTGGTATCATTTGTTTAACTCGGTTAGTTTACCTTGGTTGAATTATTACTCTTGTATTGATTATGACGTTTGAGGGCTAATACCCTTGGGTATTAGCTATTATTATGAAGATTTAAATGTCTGGTTTGTTTATCTTGAATGCTTAATCTATCGTTGATTGCTTGTTTATGTTTATCAATTTATACTTGTTTACATGCTTTTGTATGCGACCTAACATTCAACTGGATCTAGAGATACCGACCACGTTAGGTGGATGCCGGGATGGCTCTCAATATAGTGATTTATATATCTAGACCAATAGGATCACAAATAATGACCTATCTTCGCCTTTAGATTAGTGAGCTTAGTTGGACCGGTAGGTGACCCTTGGGATCAATGAGTACGTTCTTAATCAATTGGTAAAGACTTTGTAACACCCCCAAATTGGGTCGCAGCGGAATAAGGGTCCGGGGCGTGTTACTTCATAGATCAATAACACAAGATGTATATAGAACGACCAAAAAGTCATTTAAAACTGATACTATTAGATTTCACAATGTATTTGTTACATATGCGATGCTGTTCACTTGTCCACTTGTTCAAACATACAAGATTTCTTAGCCCCATATCAATTATACAAAATGTAATGCAGACAAAATTTTTAATGGTTTAATATCAAATCAAAATCACCACTGTTATCCCTTGTACTGTGGTTAATGAATCCCCTGAAAAACAATGCTCTTTATAACGTCATTTAATAATGTTGGTGAATTCATAGCGTTTGATAAAATCATATATTGTAGGACCACAGGATTTCCTCACTTAGTGTATGACTTAAAGCAACAGATTGCAGCATCATTATTAAATGTAATTTTGTTGCCCTAAGCTCATGACACTGAAGCTACGACTATAAATGAAAACCATTATAAAGGGCCCTACATTTTGCCAAGTGATGATGTTCTTCTCGATACATTCCTATGTTTACTTCGCGTATTGTTTCTGTTTACCTGTAGATAGCTAATCACTCCGGAACGGGGATGTCAATCCCAATAGATATATTCATAACATTTCACGCGCTCACATCAGTAACTGACAGTTCATGATAATGGGCTCAATTAGGGTTATCGCTACTTAGGCAACACGTAATCATAATATAAAACTTAACCACTTGTGTCCAGTTATAAAACATTGCATGTTTCTCACCCCAAAAACTTGTAAAACAAATCATGTAAAACATGGGGCTATGAACTCACCTTGAGTTACTGATAATCCAAATATCACAGATAATGCGTCATGCAAATCGTTAGATGCAACCTATTAAAATTAAGGTCCTTTTAAGTACTTAATCACATTGTGTAATACTTCCATATATCATTCTCATATAGCTAATCACATCTAATTGTTTTGGTAAAATTGTGTTTAACAAGTTAAAACGTTCATAATTACCGTTGTAGTAAAACTGGCGTAACTTTCGCGTTTTGAGTCCGTTTGAGGTGTTTCTTGCGCTCACGTTTTTGTATTTAGCCGAGTTATCAAAATTTGACATTTTCAAACTTTGGACCTACTGGTGAACAGTAACTTTTACTGTTTACACCAGATCATAATTGAAAGTTCTATTGATTTATGAGGTTTACTAAATAATAAGTTTCTAATCATGATAGTAAATTTTATAAATAGTTTTATAAATGTATTTATTGTCGTAAAACTCGAGTAATTTGAACGTCTTCGTTAGTTGACTCGTGAAAATTACGTTTTCTTATCATTTTGGAAATCCTAAAAATATGTGTGATTAATTAAAAACGTTCAACCTTCTGATTTGTATAAGTTTCTATAACTGTTTTTATAAAAGCTATTTTATAAACCAGTTTAATTAACATATAACTCGTAATTAGCGTATCTTTTTCGTTATTAATCCGTTTTTCGAGTTTATTAGCTTTTTTGGAATCATCATGAGACGTACTATTTTATTTAAAAACATAAATTTGGACAGTGTTGTTATGTCGAATTTAAAACAGAAAGTTAGGATGTCTTTATTGATTCCATATGTAAATTGTTTCTATAACTTCTTACTTTTGCTTTTACATAAGTCTTTTTTCTATATATATATTATTGTTCCTTACATATATAAAGTCCATTAGTCCATTATCTTGTTCAAAATTCCCATGATAAACAAGTCCATAATAACTCTTTTAAACATAACTTCTATGTCCTTTAATCACTAGTTTTATTACATAACATTTTTTAAACATATCATGAGTGTACATTGTGTTTATACTTCTAATATAACCTTATTATTAGTGTTCCTAGTTACATCTCAAAAGTCCATAACAAAAATTAACATTGTCATTTGCGTTACTTTTACTTGTTACTTATTAAGTAGACTTTATAATCCTAATTTGTACATAATCATTTTTACACTTAACAAACTTGGTTATAAAACTATAGATTCCATTTTAACTTGATTCATTTCTTTAATCACAACATATGTAAAAGTGTACAAAATGATTATCACAAGTAAAAACTCTTTTTACATGTTTAAAAATCCTTAATGGTGATTCTTGCTATAGAACAACATTGCGCATATCATGAAAATGTAAGAACATAAATGAGTTCTAGATGACCTTATGATGAATGATGATGATAGCCAACATAATCTAAACCATTGTTTAGATTAAAAATCAAAGCTTGCAACCAAGAAAACCCTTGTTTTCCAAATAAAACCCTAGCTTTCCTTTTCTTGATAAATACTTGAAAATGGTTAACCAATGCTTGAAAACATCTTAGTATGCCTTAAGAATGATGTGTGTATGTGTGTATGCTCTTAGAAAATCAAGGTATGGATTTCTTAAAGGGGTGTATGTTTGTCGTTGCTTATATGAGAGCCAAAGGAAGAAATTTGTTTGATTTTTAGTCAAGTGTTTTGCTATCTAAGTGCTATCTCTCCTTGAATACTTGCACAACTAAGAGATCAGTTGGTCAAATAAGAATGCAAAATAGTGTCTTTGAGACATAAGGAGGGTTCTTAAGGAAGGACTATGTCCAAATTGGGACCAAGTTATGGCTAGTTTTAATGGGTTAAGAGATGTACAAGACAAGTTGTATGAAAATTTATGCTCTATGACTCTTTGTTGTTGTTGCCGTGGTTGGTGATGTGGTGAAAAGGGCTTCTAGAAGTCTTTTGCTTATCTAACATAATATTTAGTGAAATATAGGAAAGTTACAACTTGTAGATTTTAATAAAAGATGTTTACTTGCAAGTATTTGTGTATTGTTTTATTTCTGTAATTGTATAATAGTGTAAAGTATATTTACTTGGAGTAAATTTATAAAAACTTTGGTATTGGGTTATCGTGGGTATTTATTTGAAGCGTAGTTAATTAACGTGATTCCGGGTATGCCTAAACGCATTTTATCGCGAAACGTATACACTTTACGTATCCGATAAAAATAAAATGAACAAAGACCATAATTATTCTCAAAATAATTATTTAATACTTGATTGATGTAAACGCTTGATTGTTTGATGCCCGTTTACATTGAAGCTAATTTTTAACGTACGCGATTTAACTTAACGTTTACAACTTAAAGCAAACGCGTACAATACAAAAGGTACATAGCGAATTTATTAACGCGTCATATGACCCCTAAACAACGGGGTGGTATAGTCTCCCTGTTAGATGAGCTTGGTCCTCTAGGGCTTATAGGAGTGGCAAACTTGTCGACGGCGACCGGGTTTGCGAAGAGGTGTGGGTATTTCTTCCGGAATTTATCCTCACGTTCCCACGTAAACTCAGGACCTTGCTTGGAGTTCCATCGAACCTTGACTAATGGAATTCGGCTTTCGCTATACAACGTTACAGCCACCCCGTATAACTTCACGATCATTTGATTTCTAGTGGCTCCTCGCCAAAAGAGCTTGTCATCCACATGAAGTCCATCCAACGGAACGGCTAATGGTTCGTCGGGCATGACTTTTTTTACAGATTTGATTACTTGAATTTGTATAGTGAACTCTGCTCAGTCTTCTGGAAGCTCGAGCTTGTTTAGAAATCTCTCCAACTTTTTCTAACACCTTGAAAGGTTCAACATACTAGGGTTTAACTTTCCCCGTTGCCAAACATACGACCATTTCCAGGCGAAACTTTAAGCATAACTTTATCCCCAACTTGGAATTCCATCGTTTATGATTCAGATCCGGTTGTAACTCTTCTGCGTCACGAGCTGCTTGCATCTTGGCTTGATTGGACGATTTTCTCAGTCGTTCTTGCAATTAGTTCTGGACGAGGATTTGAGCTTCTCCAACTTCGGTTCCAACATACAGCGCGTGAAACGGACACTTTTGACCATTTAAAGATGCTTCCAAATGGTGCGGCCTTGATGCTAGCCCGTGTTGATAGCTATTGTATATAAGAGATCTCGTCTAATGGCAAATGGATGCTAGCGTGATAACTGTTGTTATATGAAAACTCGACCAACGGCAAATGGTTAACCCAACCTTTTCCGAAATCGATCACGCAAGCACGCAGCATATCCTCGAGAGTTTGAATTGTCCTCTCACTTTGCCCGTCCGTTTGTGGATGGTACGCAGTACTCATATCCAAATTAGTACCTAAAGCATTCTGAAGTGACCTCCAGAAGTTGGATGCGAACCTCGGGTCGCGATCACAAATGATTGAAACAGGTATTCCATGCCTCGTGACAACCTCCTTTAGGTATATTCTTGCAAGTTTATCCATAGGATCAGTCTCTCTCATTGGTGTGAAAATTGCAGACTTAGTGAGTCGGTCAACAATTACCCATATGGTGTCGTAGCCTTGCGACGTCTTAGGAAGTTTTGTGACAAAATCCATAGTGATGTTGTCCCACTTCCATTCAGGTATCTTGGGTTGTACTAACAATCCTGATGGCCTTTGATGTTCGGCCTTGACCTTAGCACAGGTCAAACACTTGCTAACATAGGTGGCGATGTCGGCTTTCATATTGGGCCACCAATATAGCTTCTTCATATCTTGGTACATCTTGTCAGAACCCGGATGTATAGAGTATTTTGATTTGTGGGACTCGTGCATGATCACAGTCCGCAAATCGCCATAACAGGGTAGCCAACTCCTGCCATTGAGGCATAGAGTTCCATCCGCACGGGGTTCCAACTTTTCCGTCCTAATCGCCTCTGGATTTTTAGCGTTTTCAACCAACATTCCTCCAACATCTTCATTCTTGATGTTCTCTGGTTTCCGTGCTTCAGTCTGAGCATTCAAGATTTGTTTGGGAAGATCCAAGCCAATAGTCATGACTAAGGCTCGAACTCTTAATGGTTGATCTCTCTCCTTCCTGCTTAGAGCATCAGCAACAACGTTTGCCTTTCCCGGGTGATAACGAATCTCACAATCGTAATCACTGAGCAACTCCAACCAACGACGTTGCCTCATGTTCAACTCTTTCTGATTAAGAATGTGTTGTAGGCTCTTATGATCAGTGAACACCGTGCACTTGGTTCCATACAGGTAGTGCCTCCAAATCTTGAGAGCGAACACTACTGCTCCAAGTTCCAAATCATGAGTCGTATATCGTATAGTTCTTCTCATGAATTTTCAGTTGGCGTGATGCATAAAGAAAAATCAATTTTCTAATTTGCATCAACACAGCGCCCAAACCCTTCTTTGATGCGTCGCAGTACACGATGAAATCTTCGCTTACCTCAAGTAAGGCAAGGATTAGTGCACTGCACAACTTCTTCTTCAATAGTTGGAAAGCTGCTTCTTGTTTATCGCCCCAAACAAACTTGACCTTCTTTTGAGTAAGCTTAGTCATTGGTTTGGCGATCTTTGAAAACCCTTCAATGAATCTTCGATAATACCCAACAAGACCTAAAAATTGACGAATCTCCGTTGGTGACTTAGGAGATGTCCAATCTTTAATGGATTCAATCTTGGCTGGATCCACATGAATTCCTTCACTATCAATCACATGACCGAGGAACTGTACTTTGGGAATCCAAAATTCACACTTGGAAAATTTGGCATACAACTCCTCTTTCTTAAGCAACTCTAAGATTAGCTTAAGGTGCTCTTCGTGTTCTTGCTTGTTCTTCGAATATATCAGAATATCGTCAATAAAGACAATCACAAATTTATCCAGATATGGTTTGCACACCCGATTCATAAGGTCCATGAATACGGCAGGTGCGTTTGTCAAACCAAACGGCATAACTTGAAATTCATAATGGCCGTAACGAGTTCTGAAGGCAGTCTTCGGAATGTCTTCTTCTCGAACCCTCAGTTGGTGATAACCTGACCTTAGGTTGATCTTCGAGTAGACACTCGACCCTTGAAGCTGATCAAATAAATCATCAATTCTGGGGAGTGGATAACGGTTCTTCACTGTTAGTTTGTTTAATTCCCGATAGTCAATGCACATCCGGAATGATCCATCCTTCTTCTTAACAAACAAGACCGGAGCTCCCCAGGGTGAGGAACTGGGTCTTATAAAGCCTTTGTCGGACAGCTCTTTTAGTTGCTCCGATAACTCTTTCATTTCGGAAGGCGCCAATCGATAAGGTGCCCGTGCTACAGGTGCAACACCAGGTACCAAATCAATTTGAAACTCCACTTGTCGAGTCAGAGGAAGACCCGACAAGTCCTCAGGAAATACTTCAGGAAAGTCTTGAACTATTGGTACGCCCTCAAGTCGCTTCTTCTCCGACTTGTCTTCAACTTCCTTTGCAGTGACATGTGCCAAAAAGATAGAAAATCCTTTTCCATGTACTTCTGCGTTTTAGTGCACGAAATGATGTTTAATCGTGTCACATTTCCCTGGTTACTTCCGTCACTGTGTATGATTAAGATTTCATTTCTCCAGGGGATGCGAACAATCTTCTCGGCACACACAATGACCGCTTGGTACTTCGCCAACCAATCCATACCGATTATAGCATCGAAACTACCAAGTTCTACAGGCATTAAGTTTATGTTGAATGGGTGATTTAGTAAATTCTCTAATGGCGAGCAATTTCGATAGCGAAATTGTCATAGGACGACTAGTAATGTGTCTTGGCTTCTCGGCTTAGGATTGGTATAAGACTGATGCCAAACTTTTATAGTAAGAAGGTGTGAAGTCTGCCTTAGTTGATGATGTTACTAATTCGATTTAAAAAAGTAAACGCGTATATATTACGAACACAATACATGTTATAGTCAGAAAATTGTTTCCTCAACAAGAGGTTTTTAGAGTGACTACTTCAGATGGCATGGTTTCACTTCCTTGATTATTACATAGTTGATAAGGCCATGTATAATTGAGGGACTAAACGAATGCATTGTCATTTTCGTCAAAATAGCGTTATAATTTCCATGATATTCACATGAGAGTAGTTTGTAAAGAGTAAATAAGGTTACCTAAGTTTATATTGACGAAATATCATATTAGATAATTTGACTAGATAATTTGAAATCATTTCGCACAACATGAAAATTTAGGGAATACAATGAGAACTCCTAAGAAGATAAAGTCTAAGATAGTTTCAACATAGGATTTATTAGGCAAAGCGATACAACTTTCTCTTTTAAGCTTTGATCTCATCTTTAATGTTGTTAGGGTCTTGATCGGTTTCCCCTTCTCTTAAGGCATGCACGATCCACGTGCTACAGCACCTCTAGTTTGGTTTTCTTTGGTTTCAGGTTCTTTCGCTCTGAGCAATCACTCCTGCAGTGCACTTGATTCAACATTCATTGCATATGGCCTCGAAGTATTAGCTACTCGCTGGGCTACAACCCGCTCAATTTACTCAACACTCATCCCTTGATTAACAGTTGTCATCAAATTCTTAAAAGAATCCACAGGGAGCAAAAATGTATATGAAGTTTCATCCACAGGAAAATCATGCCACTCCATGATCCTACCATATATGTAAGGTGAGACCACGTTATGCAGAGATATAAGATAATGGCAACCATGGAGTAAATAAATCCCCATCATACAGTAGCATGATCATAACCAACAATGTAGGTTAATACTTAATACATCGTTTACATGAGTAAAAGAGTACAAGCTTTTTATTAACACTATTCAAACCGGTATTACTCAAGTTTAGTGGGATATAATACTAAACAGCAATATTGAACAAATCTATTTGTATAATGGCGCCAGGGTGCCTTCTCAAGATTCTAGGTGCTAGATGCTAGCCTCTTATGTTATCTTTAAGTGACTTAATATTCTTTGGTGATGATAAAGGTAGTGCAGCAGGAACTCGGTAATGCATGCCTCGGTAGATGATGATCGTGGAGTATGGTATTAAATAGATATCCGTACTGTACGGGATTTGGTCTTAAAAGACAAGATGATACGGTGTGGAGAGGTGGGTGGTGTAGAAGCAGACTTATCAGTCTCAAATGCCTATGTATTCTCAACTTAAGGGGACAGGATCATCTGTAGGTACCGCAGAAGGGTCGGCCGAAGCTAGGTGCTCCTCCTCCTCCTCGTCCTCCTCATCTTTCTCAACATCATCATCATCATTGTCATTATCAGATGACTCATTATCATAATTGTCTCATGCATCGGTAGGATGGTCAGCAGGATCCTCCTTAGGGTCCTCCTTATCCTTTTCCGGATCGGAGTTAGCAATGTAGCCTGGTGATAGGGTTGTAGGTGAGGCATCAACAGATAGAGGCTGATCCTTCATTGGTCCCTCTAGCTCCTCATCAGAAGCTCACTGGAATCTCTATGGCTCGGAATTAATATAAACAGACGTGTAGGTAACCGTCGATAATGAAAACATAACTGCTTGCAACGAGCAAAACTTAACTTATATAAATATATTATATAAGGCTGGTATGGTAAATACGAGTATGCACTTATGGCATAAATGAATGATGGTAAGGTATCATATTCAATATCTTAATGTTTAGGCAGCGCTTAGGACCTACGAGCTTATCGTACTACCTTGCCTAAAGAAATATTCCCCTATTTATATAAATAACCCTTATATAAATAATTGTAGAGTTGTGCGAAAGAATGCAAACTCATCTTTGTATATATATAATATACCCTCATAGTAACGTACGTACTATAATATGAACACGTATATGCATCATGTAAGCATCTAGTAAAACTAACTAATGCAAACAACTAGTGTCCCATAAAAACCCCTTTTTATGAATGCAATGTTTGAAAACGGTTATAGTCCAGCAAAAACATTTGACCTGGTTCTCTATAACCTTGGCTCTGATACCAATCTGTAACACCCCCAAATTGGGTCGCAGCGGAATAAGGGTCCGGGGCGTGTTACTTCATAGATCAATAACACAAGATATATATAGAACGACCAAAAAGTCGTTTTAAAACTGATACATTGGATTTAACAAATATTTGATACAAATAGCCCGAAGCTTTAACTTGTTCCTGATTATTATTACAAAGATACTGGTTTACAACATAAAACAACCATATCTTTAGCATGACTTCCCAAAACAAAATCACCAATGTATCCTTGGCACCTTATGCTTACTGATCTCCTGAAAAACATTGCTTTAAAACGTCAACAATAATGTTGGTGAATTCATAGGTTTGATAAATCATAATATGCAGGACCGCAAGACTTTTCCCGTGATAATGCAACACATGCAGACATCACAAAACTAGATTACATTTACACTAAGCTCATGACACTGAAGCTCGACAATCTTTCTTGCAATTAAAATATATATTGCAATTTACGCCCATCCGGATGTCTAACCCTAAACATCCTAAATTCGACATGCTATAACGTTCGTTCCCGGTGATAGCTAGTCACCCGAACGGGGAGGTCGTTTCCCTCGTTTCACTAGTGATAGCTAATCACCCGAAACGGGGATGTCCAAACCCAATAGATCTAATTATAAACATTCGCGCCGTAATTAACAGTTCATGAAAATGGGCTCATATTGGGTTATCGCTACTTAGGCAACATGTAATCATAATATGAAACTTAACCACTTGTGTCCAGTTGTAAAACATTGCATGTTTTTACCCCAAAAAACTTTGTAAAACAAAGCAATTAAAACGTGGGGCATGAAACACACCTTGAGTTTCTGATAATTCAATATCGCAGATAAGCGTCACGAAAAAAGATCGAAAGCAACCTAAATATCATAGAGTCCTATAATACCGAGTACTTATTGATAACATTGAATTGTAATCCTAATAGATTATATCGTACTATCGTTCGGGGCTATATAATTAAAGAGGTCAGTGACATGACGTTTCGAGGAGTTTAGGACACTTAAATCGTAAATCCAACAACTCTCGAAACGCCATCCGAAGAGGCCTCATTATGAACTCCCTAATTAATATAGTAACTTTGATAACACATAATATTCTATATAGCTCAATCACCAACTATGGTTTTGGAAAAAATTTTTTGTGTTAACAAGTTAAACGTTTATAATTACAGTTTTGAAAAACTGGCGTTAACTTTCGGTTTTAAACCCGATTCTCGCGTTTCATATGCCACTTTTCGTAATCAAAACGAGTTATCATAAATTTGACATTTTTGAATTATTCTGACCAACTTGGAGAACAGTAACTTATACTGTTCTCATCGACGTGAGCTTTATAAAAAATCGTATTCGTCCGTCGTATGGGAAACCCGTATATGTCGTATTATTATTCGATATAGGCACCGTTTTTAACGATTCTTTCGAGGTAACGTTCTCGATTTAAAGTTCTATAATTTTTATTGAGGTTTACAAAAATATAACTTTCATTCAGAATAGTAACTTTTATAAAAATAGTTTTATAAAAGTATTATTTGTCCGAAACTCGCGAAATTTCATAACTCGTTCGTTAAAATTGAAAAATTACGATTCTAACATTTTGGAATCCTAAAAAATTGTATTATTTATTAAAAATATTAACCCTTGCTGTTTGTAATTTTTATAAAAATGTTTTTATAAAAATTCATTTACGACTTCGTTTATTAACGTATAACTCGTTTTTAACGTAACTTTTTCGTTATTAATCCGTTTAACAAGTTTCTTACTTTTTCGGAATCGTCGTGAAATGTATTATCTTATAAAAATATAAAATAAGCATGTCAAAATTCGGATTTTGGACAGCAACTTTGCTTAAGCTTGTTGACTCCATTTGTAACCTTTTCTTTATACTTTACTAGTTTTGTATTTTACCACAAGTCTCATATATCATATATATTATAAATCATACATATATTAAGTGTCCATTGTCCATAGTAGTCCTCATATGTTCAAGTTACCCATGTTAACAAATCCATTAACACACTTTAAAACCATAACTTACTTAAGTAATCTTAATTTACTAGTTTTGTTCATAATCATTTTTATACATAACCAAGTGTGTAAATCACTTGTGTGACCCTTTTAACATGATGTCAACAACATCATAGGATATATAAATGTGTACATTATGATGACAACAAATAAAAACTTCTCTTTACATGTTAAAGATCCTAAATGGTGATTTAAGCTAAATAGAAATATCATATGCATAATAATGAAAGATATGGCAACATAAAGAGTTTTAAATGGACTTATGATTTATAATGGATGATGATGTATAAGTACTAAACCCTTGTTTGGGGGGAATGCCACAAAAACCAAGCTTGCACTTAATAAAACCCTTATTTTCTTAACAAAACCCAAATCTTGATTTCTTGCTTCAATACTTGTTAAATAATTAATCAAGGCTTCAAAATACTTTGAGGTATCTTAGATATGATATGAGAGTGTATGTAAATAGGTTATAAAAATTTTGTATGGGTTTGTTGTTGAAGGTTGTTTGAGCCGTGGCCAAGGATGGAGCAAAAGAGAAGGTTTATGGTTGATTGTCCTAAGTTTGGAGTTTTGTATGAGTCTCTTTATGTAATGTATAAGTACAAAACTGTTAGGTTGAGTCAAGGGTGAACATAAATTAAGGTCCTTATGAATGGCCATAGCATGGTCTTTGGTCAAGGCATGGGGGGTATGGTGTGCCATAAAGAGGTATGGCATGAAATTGACCAAGTTGAAAGTATAATGCCATTTTTCATGTTTATCTTTGCACATGTAGTATCATTTTCGGCAAAAGTAAGATGTACATGATATATTTATGTAATTTTTATGCATTGGGTATAAAAGTGGGTATTTGTTGAAGCGTAGAAAAGTTTTTGTGGTTCCGGGAGTGCCTAAACGCAATTTATCGCGAAACGTATACACTTTACGTATCCGATAAAAATAAAATGAACAAGTTAATAATTATTCTCAAAATAATTATATAACCCTTGCTTGATGTAAACATTTAATTGTTTGATGCCCGTTTACATTGAACGCTAATTTTTAGCTTACGCGATTTAACTTAACGTTTACAATTTTAAGCAAACACGTACAATAATAAAAATAAATAGTACATTTATTGACGTCGTCAAAGACTTGAAAACACAGGGTGTTATATTAAACATCATAATTAATACAAGAGTAATGGCTTAGCCAAGGTAAACTAACCGAGTTAACGAATGATATCAAAAATTAAACGATTACAAAAGTATAAGAAATTACACGTTGACTCCTATGGATTGGAATGCATTGCAAGACCTCTTCTGCTCTTTTTCTCCTCTAAAAATTAATTTTGTGGTTTATGTTAGCCTCAAAATATTGAGTCGAACATGAAGTTTCGTTCATATATGTATTAAGCTCGGTCCAATTAATTAGTTAATGTTGTAATAGAATAATATCGGGAATCGGGCTCGATAGATAATCTAATATTGTACATGTTTTGGGTTTAATCCCAAGCAAAACCCGAGCCCGGGTCCTAGTTAAATATCCTGCGCAGTACATTAAAGTTAGGGTATATATATATTTATTTTACATAGAAAATATCTAACTATCACATTTTTTCCTAATAATATCTCTAGTTTTCTCTACTCAACTTCTCTCCTTCTTTCTCCTCTCTAAATCAACTCACTTTCTTTATCCTCTTTTCTAGTTCGATTCGTTAGTTGTGTTATATGAAGTGTAATGTTAATACTGGGATCCTATAATTTGGCATCAGAGCTACAGGTTGGATTCGTGGTTGATTCTTGTGGTTCAACAAGATCAAATTCGTGTGTCATTTGAAGCCAAAAAAAAAAATCAAACCCGGATTTTTGTGCTTAGATGTGTGAATGTTTATGTTATTAAGCAAGATCTAGGCATAAGGTAACTAATTGTGCAAGAGAAATCAAGTTAAAAGGTCAAAAAGGGTGATTTTTAGGCGATTTTTGGTGGAAAAAGTCGTATATTTCGTCGTTGCGTTTTGACTCTCTGGCAAAGTTCTTGGTTGCGTTTTGATCATTGGTTGCGTTTTGATCATTGGTTGCGTTTTGATCATTGGTTGCGTTTTGATCATTGGTTGCGTTTTGACATTGGTTGCGTTTTGCTCATTGATTGCGTTTTGGTTCATTGCGTTTTGATTGCAGGTTGCGTTTTGAAGACATGTATTGCGTTTTGACTAAGGAATACTCTGCCCAATTTTTTATTTTGTTGCGTTTTGACCAAATCTCAAGCTGCGTTTTGACCAAATCTCAAGCTGCGTTTTGATTAAATGGTCATTGCGTTTTGATTCAAAAGTCACTGCGTTTTGTTAAAGATCGTTGCGTTTTGCTTAAATTTCGTTGCGTTTTGATTTAACTTTCAAAAAAAAAACAACACGTTTAGCGACATTTTTTTTAAGTAAAATGAAATTTTTTTCTATAGCTTTTTTAACTTATTTTACGTCAAATCCAAATTTTGGTAATAGGGTAAAATTTTTTTTCCGAGTCGACACCTTTTAATCGACTTTTATGTTAGGGAAAAATATTAAGTAAAATAAAGAATTTTTCTATAGCATTTTAGCATTATTTTTTACACCAAATTTAGATTTAGGTAAAAGGTAAAAATATTTTTTTTTTCATAATCAAGCTTGCCCGAATTAACAAACATACCAAAACCAAAACCATCAAGAAGGACTTAAACGCACAAATCATTCACAACCAACAAACCAATAACTACCAACTATCATTCAATCACGGTTATCTAGTTATCTTGTAAAATCCCGTTAATCATATATCGTTAAGATCATAAGACGAGTAGAAATCCCGTTAACGTGAAATGGTAATACAACCACAATATCAATCACTCATATCCACTTAAAGATCCAACAACTTCACTTCAACTCATATAAAATTGAAAGAAGATACCTTATCTTCGTTTACGGATCAAAGAACAACAAATGCAACTAATGTCAAGACAAATCAAAAGAATTGCATGGTATCTTTTCAACGACTTCCATTCACACCTTAAGCGTCTTTTAAACAACGACTTAAAAGGAAGTCAAAAAAAAACCGGTATGGATTCAACCGCGCATTTACGACACTTTTTTGTCAAGATAAGAGAACTTAACATGCCACGATGTTCCTAAACGGGTTCAACTAAAAAGCAACTTAGACAACAAAGAATTTCAAGAGATTTGACACCATTGGCTTTCTTTAAAGTACTCGATGACACAGTCTAAAATGATCATCAAATCACAGATCAATTTGAAAGATGAACATATTGTTCTGACACGCAACTACTTTCTCCAATACACTCAACTCGAAATTCCAGAATTCCGTGATACACTGAACCAAAACATGATTATGGTTAAAAAGGACATTGATAAAAGAGCGCTTGCATAAATGGAGATAATGCAGCATCGTGAATGAAAGAACTTGACGCAGACGACAGAGGGTGAAAAGGTTTGATTCGAGTAAAGCATTGGATGCTCAGTTTAGTTATCAATGAGAAGCAATTGGACAGATCACAAGAGCAGGAAACAAGCAGTTAAATCAAGGAATGATGCACATGTTGATGATGCAGATATCAGACCCATATATAATGAAGAGCCAATGGCTGAGGTACAAACGACTGCTGAAATCAATATCTTTGCTACAGGACAATATCATATTGAGCAACCTGAATTCAATAATGAAGGAGAGGTTGACCAGAATGCTGAACAATGTCATGACATATGTTCTTTACCTGCTAAATTAACTAATAACATGACAACTGAACTCTCAGATCAATTACTCGAGTCTGAATGATTTAGTCTAAAAAAGATTGTTTTACAATTTCAAAAAGATTTTTACAAGAATGGAAGCACATTGTGTTAATCTTGAACTTAAATATCAAAATCAAGTTTTAAAAGAAGGGCAACAAGGTCAATTTTTGAATGTAAAAAGTAATGGAAGCCAAGGATTAAACATGGACATAAGATGTAATTGAAACACTAAACACGAATAGGAAACATAAAGTGGCTACGTTACTCAAGGAATGAGACATTTTGAAAAGGCATTACAAAGAAATGTTTGATTCTATCAAGACAATCTGAGAGCTAATGAACATAGAACAACACAACTACTTTGATTGGTGGCAAATAATAATAAATCAAACTCAACCTTAGGAAAAACGGATTGCAATTGCAGCATTAAAAAATAAGTTAAGAAAACTAACAAGAAATAGTGTGAATACTAAGTTTGCAAAACCATCAATCTTGGGGAAACCAGTTTTACAACCACATAGAAACCAGTTCGTTGTTAGACAACTGACTACGTTTAAATCTGAATGCCCTAAAATTTCAAATAACGTTTGCACCCAAGTTGATGTGAGTAACGATTTATCAAAACCAGTCACTACACATTATCTGCCTAAGAGAAGAGAATCTGCCCCTGCAAAACCTCATTACATGATTGCAACTAGCTCATCTAGGTATAGCTCAAACGACATTGTTCATAATCACTACCTAGAGGAGGCTAAGAAAAAGACACAAGAACACTCTAGGATCCCTAGAAATTTTTCTGACACCAAACATTTTGTTTGCTCGACATGTCAGAAATGTGTCTTTAATGCCAATCATGACGCTTGTGTAATAAAATTCCTGAAAGAAGTCAACTCGCATGCTAAGGTTCCATCCAATAAGACAACGACCCGAAACAAACCCGTAGAGCAAATAAGTGTTGCAAAGAAACCAGAAAGACAGATCCTAAAAGGACATAGGTTTTCAATCAAAAAGACTACACCGGTGCATGAAAAAACAATGACTCCTAGATCTTGTCTTAGGTGGAAACCGACGGGTAGAGTTTTCAAAAATGTGGTTCTTAGATGGGTTCCAACTGGAAAGACATTCGCCTCTAGCACAACAAAGGTTGACAGTGAACCCCCAAATGGTTCAAATGCAGATATCACTAACCAATGTGAAAGCAAACAAGCTCTTGATGTCAGTGCATGTACTCTCTTAAGTACAGGTACATCGTTCAATCCTATAAAGGAAGGACTCAGAGTTTGGTTGCGAAAAAGACAGATATCTCAGAAAACAGGGCTTCAAGGAATTTTAATCTGATGATCATCAAATGGCGTCTGCTGAAAATAACACTTCAGGCCCCGTTCCTCAATGTTCAAAAGACGTTTGATCGCAGCAGATCAAGCCTCGGTCTTCATGGCGTCTGCTGAAAATAACACTTCAGGCCCCGTTCCTCAATGATTCAAATGACGTTTGAACAACGCAGTTCAAGCCTCGTTCTTCATCAAATGACTTCTGATCATAACCGTTCAGAACTCGGAATTCAAGACCACAGCAATGAACCGTCAAGTTCAAAGCTGGTTCCAAAAGTTGTTCCTCTAGCAGTCAAGACAGCTACATCACGACAAAAGTTGGAATTACTATTCCACCTTCACATAGCAATGCTGAGGACAACAGGTATATATATACAAATACAAAATCAGAAAATCAGAAAATTTCCAAAAAGATTCTTCTCGACATGTCTCTTGGAATCGATAACATTTACGTGCTTAGAAATGTCGATTAACATTGACACGGGTGTGTAAATGAAGTTCGAGCGAGAGTTTTCAAAAAGTTTCAAAACATGTCATTTCTAATTTTCTAAATGGCTTATGTGCAAATCTCAGTACATAACCCGGACTTCAAATAAAGGAAGGTTTATAACTTATCCTCCAAACGAGAAAATTAACGTTTCTTGGTCTTGAGCTGTTCTTACAAGACATTCAATATCTTTAGCTCAAGAAAAAGGAAAGTGTACGTTTCAGTGCGCTTACCCTTACCGTTAGAAGAGAAGTCCTCTAACATTTGGTTTTTCAAAAAGTTGAACATGATTTTTCAAGAATTTCTCGATGACAATTCATAATCTTTCAAAATTGTGTGTTCAACACTCCAACCCTCACAATGTTTTCAAAAGACAACAATTTCTCAATTGGTCCTATTTTTTAGGGGGAGTTTTTTTGAAAAACAAAGTTTTAATGTTCTTGGATACATCAACATCGACAATTCTTATGTATTCAAAACATTATCAAAATGTTCCAAACCATTCATGCTGATAATATTTTCTCCCACGAAATTTTCAAGACATATTTTAATCACAAGGTATTTCAAAAACTAAGTGTTTATTATTTAAAATAAGGGGAGAAAATGTATTTAAAATATGTTAATTGACTCAATGTGCTGAAAAGGTTTTATGGTTCGATCTTATACCCAACAGAACCGGAGGATCTACCCAAGGATAATCCAAAGATAGAAATAGCAGTCCTTAGGTATGATTGGAGATGAATGTATATGGGAATAATGCCGACTAAGATTGAGGAATGAATTGTTTTTGGGAAATAATGCCACTAACGATTGAGCTTAAACATGAACAATCAAAACAAGGTGTTAGTAATGACGTCTTGGGTATGCATTTGAAGGCGTTGAAGAATAAAATAGAAATGTATGATAAGGGTCTAAGAAAGAAGCTCTCACACAACTTAAGGCAAAAAGGGCCTATATACATATGTTGTCAGGATCAATTTGATTGCTGACATTGAAGACGACCATCATGGACCTAATGATGCATTTGCACAATCCTTCCTAGCATTCGGGTTTCTCTCAATAGAAATTGTCTCATTTGTCACGGAGATACACACTGTTATCTATTGACATCTCATTCGAGATCGTTGATTTTGATAGGTGGCAATCTGCTCCAGCCTCTGGAGTACTAAAACAAAATGCACTAATCGAGTTAGAGCCAAGTGAATCAATCAAAATCTTGTTAGGACATCATTCTTTCAAACACTTGTTGAACATCATAGGTTCACACGCTGTTATCAAGAGTCTACGCCAATATCATTGTGATATTTGCCAGAACATCCGAGTGATACTATAAGTATTCACAATGAAGATGGAAATCCTGCATGAGTCAGCATCAAACAAGCTCTTGGTAGGTGACTTACGAGATTCTATATGAATCAAACTTGTGACAAACTGGATTCGATAATGTCTAGTAAATTATTTGACGGTTGATGCAATTTTGATAAAGCTTCAACTTCGACGTGTTACAAAAACGCTTTTATAAGTAATATGTCGATTGATTTTCAAATCAATTTTCTCGATATCATTAACGTAAACCTGCAGGTTTAAATCGTGGTGACGAGATCTCAATTCATCCAAATGTCGATTCATTACCACATAGTCATGCTCATTCTACAAAGACAATTCATTCCTGAAGGCTCAAGCTTAAAGACAAAGACTTTTACGCTAACTTGTTTAAAGCTTTCAAGATAATCCAAATGTTATGAGCATGATGTCAAAGACTCAAGATCGCAAGATGGCAAAGACGATAAAGACAATGACAAAGGCTCAAAGTTTAGATCGCAAAGCATGAAGGAACAAACCTACAACAAAGAACAAAGAAAAAGACCAAGACCACATGAGCTTAAACGACAAAAGCAATCTCATTTATCTCATAAAGGAGTGTCATCAATGAACTCACTTCGGGGGAGATTGTTAGCCTCAAAATATTGAGCCGAACAGGAAGTTCGTTCATTATATATTTAAGTCTCGGTCAATCAATTAGTTAACGTTGTAATAGGATAATATCGGGAATCGGGTTCGATAGTTAATCTAATATTGTAAATGTTTCGGGTTTAATCCCAAGCAAACCCCGAGCCTGAGTCCTAGTTAAATATCTTGCGCGTCACTTTAATGTGTTGGGGTATATATGTAACTTTTCCTCTTTGGAAAAGTTAGTTGCTAAAAATATATCTTTTTCCTTTTCCTAAACTCTCTCATCTCTCTCTCTTTTCTTTCTCTCTCTACAAAACAACTCACTCTCTTTCTCTTTTCTAGTTCTAATTCGTGTATGTTATATGTTATGAAGTGTTAACGGGATCCTACAGATAACTTTATGATAATTAAATGTATTTACTTAATCATGCATTACTTATCAGATTGTTTCTCCTAATCTTGTTTCCTTGTCATACTTATGATGTAATGTGTAAGTATTTCCTAAGTTATGAACAAATTACATGAATCCTTCGTCTATTTAATATTCCATTAAGGCAAAGCACAAGTAAGGTAGTATGAAGACTATTACAAGGCCCCTAAGAGTATATTAAATGCATGTGAAATACCTTAAGAGGGATCAACCATATAAGGGGTAAGGTAGTATGAAGAGTGTTACCATATGGTATCCTTTCTACGCACTCGCGTTTCCCTAGATGTGTCAACAGCGATACAGACAAAAGCTGGTTTTCTAAGGCTTAACGCGCACATTCATCAACAAGAAGCAATAGTAAAAGGATCTATGATCCAACTTTCATGCAATCATAAACAAATACAAAGGAGGGTTTAGCCTCACATGTTATAAAGGATGTAAGAAGATAAATCAATCACATAACATATAGACATATTGAATGATTAATGATAAATAACCTTACTTTGGATCCAAGGTAGTACAATAGGGCTTTGAGGCCCTATAAACGACCTATGGAGCTGCTACAAGGACTAGGGTTTGTCTCCCTAAGTTATATAAAGCTATCCCAAAAGTTACACACTAAAACCCTAAAATCGGTTTTGTATATATAGAGGTATCGTGGTGACGGCGTCCCATTATGGTCCTGACGCCATCGCCACGTGGATGAGTCTAGATCCTCTTTAAGTCAACCACATCCTGATGCCGTCTCCAAATTCCAGACGCCGTCACTGAATAGATCATGACGGTGTCGCTTTATGCTTGCGACGCCGTCTCCACGTTCTGTAAACAATACTTCTTCAAGTATTTGGTGTAGGTCCGTAATCTCATCCGTTTCTTCTCCAAATGAGCCCAAGTCACGTGTATTTACTCTAAATGCCATCCAAGTGCTAAAAACCTAAAAACAAATGATTAAGCACATAATCTGGGCATATTTGCATGATTTAAGGGGTTAAATGACCCCAAAATAGTGTATAAAATGACACCTCATCAAATATCCCTACACTTGAGATTTGCTTGTCCTCAAGCAAATGGGCTTTTCTACCTAGACAATAGCAATATGAGGGTCAATTAACCTACTCTTTAAAAGTATTTTACAACACAGCCTTCTAGACCTCGTAATTAAAAGCACAGAAAGCATACACTAGCACCTCACATAAGTGTTTTGGATTCTCTCTTTCACTCGGGTGTATAATAAATTATAACATAATGGGGAAACGGATAATCATCACTCATTACCTATCATAGCATATAAATTACCATAGGTTTGGTAAAGGATCAAACCTTCACCATTGGGCGCAATCATTATTCATTACTATCTAAGAGATCTTTTAAAGGGTTGTGGGGTGTAGGTGTAAGATAACATATAATGGAAACAAAAACGGATGGGATACATTTGGGTGGCTTTGGGTGAATTTGGAGTGGAAGGGTTAGCTAATTATTTATACGAATACACGTTGGTTTGGTTGCTAAGCCAAGACTCGGACGAAGATATACAAACTCTACACCAATCTCTTTCTTTTTTTGTTTCTTGACTCTAATATAAACATAACATAAGCAAATGGCAGCCCGTACAATTTTTTTTACTTATATATATATATATATATATATATATATATATATAGGGGTGCGTTCAATTGAGAAGGCTAATTTTTGTGAGAAGGAAAGAAGGGATCCTAGCCTTCCATCTATCCCCTCCTTTTTCGATCTAATGGCTTAAATTAATCCACGAATTACACTAACTATACTAATAAGGGTATTTTTGTCATTATGTAATAATACACATATTCTCACAAATACTATAAAAACAAAAAAAACACACACGCCTCACAATCGGAGGTGAAAACACCTCTTCCTCTCCCGTCATAACCACCTTCAATAATCAACCAGATCACCGTCGTTCAACCACCTACTACCACCGCATAAAAGCTAAAACCACTCCAATCAAACCATAAATCACCGCAACCGTCAATTAAACCACTACAATCAACCAACGTCGTTCAACCTCCGACTACCCCAACAATCATCGCCATAAATAACCGCAACCGTGAATCAAAACCTAAAACCACGTCAATCAAGATTTGATAAATATGAATGAAGATGCCGATTTAGATTAAAATTAACCAGCGGGAACAGAAATTTGTGAAGACAATTTGTATAGATCTAAGATTTCAAGTAATTGTTATTTTTTATTATTATTATACTTATTTTGGATATACATTTAATTGTAGAACTGTGAATTATTATGCATTTGAAGTTATTATCATTGTTATATGTCTTAATAGATTATGAATTTTGTCTTGATTTTTATAGGCGACTTAATTAGTTTGCGTAATATCTTCATGCGTGAAAAAAATTAGCAAGGAATTAATTTTTGATGTAATTAGCGGATTTTTAAAGTATCTTCAGTTGTGAAATAAATGTAATTAAGTTTTGATGTTTCTAGCAGATTTTTAAAGTATCTTCACATGTAAAAATTTTAGCAATGAATTAACTTTTGATGTTACTAAAAGATTTTTAAAGTATCTTCACATGTGAAAAGTATAGCAAGGAATTAAGTTTTGATGTTACTAACAGATTTTTAAAGTATCTTCACATGTGAAAAGTTTAGCAAGGAATTAAGTTTTGATGTTACTAACAGATTTTTAAAGTATCTTCACATGTGAAAAGTTTAGCAAGGAATTAAGTTGTGATGTTACTAACAGATTTTTAAAGTATCTTCACATGTGAAAAGTTTAGCAAGGAATTAAGTTTTGATGTTACTAGCGGATTTTGAAATTATCTTCACGAGTGAAAAAATTAGCAAGGAATTAAGTTTTGATGTTACTAGCAGATTTTTAAAGTATCTTCACATGTGAAAAGTTTAGCAAGGAATTAAGTTTTGATGTTACTAGCGGATTTTTAAGGTATCTTCGGTTGTGAAATAAATGTAATTAAGTTTTGATGTTACTAGCAGATTTTGAAATTATCTTCACGAGTGAAAAAATTAGTAAGGAATTAAGTTTCGATGTTACTAGCAGTTTTTTAAAGTATCTTCACACGTGAAAAGTTTAGCAAGAAATTAAGTTTTGATGTTAATAGCGGGTCTCATCAGGAATTGAACCATGGACTTTTGTCCAAAAGCTAGGAGATGGTGTGTTAATACCTGCTGGTTGCGCTCATCAAGTTAGAAATTTGAAGGTATTTCACTTACTATTTCATTTTAGATTTTCTTAACCATATTATGTTTCTCAAATTGAAATAATAGGGACCAACGTTTGACTTACAGAATATCTTGAGATCAATTTCTAAGAGATTCTGTTACACCTTGGTCGTTAGACCATGCTGACTTGATGCATATATGTGGTTTGATGATAAATGGTATTCTTCCTTAAGTAAGCCTCACTACACATTACGATTCTGACTTGATGACATGTCTACCGAATATGCTTATTCACATCTTAAAGTTTCCATGTCCCAATAAGATTTGCATGGTCCCTGATATTATTAATGCCACTGCTTTGACTAGTTAGATTTGCTTATTTAGTAATCTAGGGAGGTTTATATTGTTATAGAATGCCATCCACCTTTCGAGTGTAATGTCTGCAACCATGGGCTAATACTAGTTCTTTTGTCCAAGAGCTAGGAGATGGTGTGTTAATACCTGCTGGTGCGCTCATCAGTAGACAATTTGAAGGTATTTCACTTACTATTTCATTTTAGATTTTCTTAACCATATTATGTTTCTCAAATTGAAATAATAGGGACCAACGTTTGACTTACAGAATATCTTGAGATCCATTTCTAGAGGATTTCTGGTTTTACACCTGGTTCTGTTAGACCGCGATGCTGACATGCTGCATTTCATGTGGTTTGATGATAAATTGGTACTTCTTCCTTAAGTATGCCTCATCTTCCACATTACGATTTCGGACATGATGACTTGGTCTACCGAATATGCTTATTCACATCGCCACTACCTTTGACTATGTTTAATCTTGCTTATTTAGTAATCTAGGGAGGTTTATATTGTTATAGAATGCCATCCACCTTTCGAGTGTAATGTCTGCAACCATGGGCTAATACTAGTTCTATGTCAGTTGGGGATGTAATTCGAGTAACTAGCCATTCTTTAGCATTAGTGACAGAAAAAGGTGCTTCCAGTTATATTCTGCCATAATTCTGTTACAAATATTATTTGTTCATTGTGATCAGATACTGTCATAACTCTGAAATAGTATTTATCGAGTAATCGATCTTAACCGTTAGTTATCCTTCGCGTTTGACAATACGCCCTATATTGTCTAAATTATGTAGTCGTGCAGTGTTACATCAGTAAGTATTGATAGTTTATTTATTTGTTATGTTAGTAGAAGCATTAGTTTTATTTTTAGAGAAGGATTTTTGTTAGTAGTTTCATTTCGTCAGGATCTTTAGTTGTTGATTTATAGAAATAGATATTAGGAGTACTGTTATATTATGTTGAAGTTGATTACATTAAGGAGTATTGGTAACTTTTCTGTCATATACTTATGATTGTGTTGCTGGCTTGAATTCGAAGACATGAATAGTATCTAAAAGTGAGCTGTTTAATTATTTTGTAGGGAGAGAGATGCTTTGATTCTCAGTATAAGAGAGAACTTGTGATGGTGTATTTGTCAAATGTAGAACAAATATGTAAGCGCTTTGTGGAAGAAAAGAGAGGAAGTCTTGGAAAGTTGATAGAAGACAAAACTAAATGGTCAAGGTACGTACTTACTCAGTTTTTATGGCGTCTCAGTATTGATAGACATATGGATGTTTTTTTCACCTTTTGATAATTACAATGCTATTTAAATCTTTTGCCAATATCAATGGAAGATAAACTATATATGCGTATCGATTCTGTAACTCTGTGTTTTGGCTGTAAGTCATTTTAACTTTGATGCTATTTCCATCTTCTGCAGGTTCTGGTCAGAAATTAATCCAAATTCCAGGCGCCTCATGTCAAAAGAAAAATTAGATTCCATACTGAAACTAGCTGTAAAATAGTTTTTTCTAGAAAAGGAAGCTGCATCTACTTTGGTGATGGATACTTATATAGCGGACTTAAGTCCCTTCAAGTTCAGACCAAGAATAAGAAACCTAAGGAAAATACTTGGATGCAGCACAACTACCAATACGTATAATACAGGTAGAGAAAGACAATTTTATTCTGGTTGATGATGTATTAGCATTGCTTCAGAGGGCGGCCTTGGAACCGTTGCCTCCCAAGGATGATAAAGGTTCTCAGAGCCGTACCAAGGTGAGTATGATTGTGTGACCTTTATGGCTCTATCCCTTGCATTCCTATGTGAAATTACCGTATAGTACCAACATCCTGTTCCTGTTTCCTTTAACTGGTTAAAAATCTCTATTCTGCCTCAATACAACGATAACCACCTGATCTAAAGTTATTGTGAATAAAGTTAGTTTATTAGTTAAATTGTTAATGTCATGGTGCCTTTGGCTATTGTAGGATGGCGGCTCAGGGGATGATTTCGGCAAGGAATCTATTGAACGTGATGAAAGGCGTCTTACTGAAGTGGGATGTAGAACCATTGAACTATTTGTCCTTTCACATATATTCAGGTAATGGGCTAGTAGTTTACTTTCTTAGATTTTGAAGTCCTCCAATTGTATCAGTGGTTGATTCCTAAGAAGATGAGACTGTATGTAATATGGATGGAATCCCTCTGCTATATTGAAGCATAAAAGTATATCTTTAACAGTCATACAAGGTAGAAAAAATGCTTGGTTCAGGCATCATCATCAGTGTCTAGGGATATATGTACTTCGTGTTAATTTGGACTGCTTGTAGCACCTATTTAGGATTATATGGTTTTGCTATGCGTCCCCAAGCAAATTTTTATGTCATTTTTGGTATGTTACCCAGATTAGGTGATGGTACACTACATGCAGTTGAATACTCTAACTTTTCCATTATGATTGTATTACTTCAGTTTTTTGTATTTTGATACTTTTGGGCAACTGCTGCCTCTAATTGTAATTTTTCTTATCTCAAATGTGTTACAGCAGTAAAATAGAAGTTGAATACCAGGAGGTCGTAGCTTTAAAAAGGCAAAAGGAGCTCATACATGAAGAAGAGGCAGAATGGATGACTGGGTTTGAACAAAAAGCAAAGTGGGGTGCATCTGAAAAGGATAAGAAATCAAAGAAAAAACAGGTTTGTTATAACTAATATTAATGCTTTAATAAGTAGCCCAAGTAGGTTTTTGGATCTGAAAAGTCATCGAGATGTTAAATTTCTGAGTAGATTCTATCATTGTTATTCTCCTAAGTTAGGAAGTGACTTATTGTATCTTGTTCGAAGGGGCTTCTGATTTGTTGTTTACTTCATGCAATTCAAACGCTTGTCAAAATTTGAACTCTTCAATAGTTAGATTCTATTAGTGAAAACCAGATAAGAGAACACTCAAAAAATTTAATAAGCTTACTTTACATGAGGCAATATTATGAAGTTACAGACAAAATTGCTTCTCCAGCAGTAGGCTTAATCCCATAGCACCCCTCTCCCCAAGTATTTAAAAATTTCAATTTTTTTATTTGACTAAACTTGAATCTCCATCATTTGAACCACACTTGCAATATTTTGTCCACATGAGCATATTAATATGTTTTTGTTTAATCATTTTTACAACAAAAGTCGCTTGACTGAATATTTGTTTCACTTTGGGCTGTATAGTAGCTGCAAGAGTGATAATGTGTGAGCATATTTTTATGCTCGAATTTGTCTTTCAATGATCTAATTGTTTCTTGTAAAAAGTAAGGGTGTTATGGGTTATAAATATGTCTTTCTTTATGCTAATTGATACTTATACTTTGCATGGTTAGTGGGCCATGGTAATACATTTAAGTAAAAATGGTCACTATGATGTCCTTGTATGCAAATCATATTGTTTGATTTATATAGTTATTCGATAAAAGAACTACATCCTTTTTTAGTTCTTACGCTGGCATGTATGTTTTCAAATGCTTCGTTAAGGAACAAAATAAACTGTTAAAAAGAGTACTATTAGTTTACTTTTCGTTACAATTGTTCTTATTATGATTATCATTGTTAACTATCTAAATCTTTTATTATATTTGGCGCATTGTCAAAGTATTCATCTTTAAACAATATCAACTAAGAAACTAACAAGCTGATGTTTGGGATTGTCTTTAGTGCACCTTCAGGTAGCTACCTAAAGGTGCAGTTTCGTTAGATATTGGTACGCCTGCATTCAATGGTGGCATGATCTAGAACTATTTGTTCTTTTGTATTACTACACAATCTCTTTTGTTTGCTGTTTCTTGCTTCTTTTGGTTTTGCACACAAAATGACTAACTCATATTTTGTTTTATCATTTGTCAGATGGTGTACTTCTGATTGAGGCAGATCGAGTTCTTAAACCTGAAGGATACTTTGTTTGGACCTCGCCAATTGCTTACACACCACTTTCCTCTCGTAACAAGGATAAATTGAAAATATGGGATTTTTTCCTGGGATTTGTTGTCACAACAAGATAAAATGGTTGTCTGGAAGAAGCCTAGTAATAAAGATTGAAAAGGGCCATGATGTTGAGTCTTCATATTATCTTTCACTCGAGGCATGCATTGGAGGAACTCACAGTCGCCGATGGATTCCAATCGAAAAAAGACCAACCTGGCCTTCTAGAGCCACAATGGGCTTCAAAGAATTAGCGAGCGTGACTGAGTAGAAATTTGAGAAAGATGGGACCGAGATTGCAATGAGGGATATTACTAATAATATGGAAGGGCCATAGTTGGATCCTAGTCGATGTACTTATACAGGGTTGGATGATGATCGTTTATCTCAATGGTATATGCGAGATTGGAGAGGGATGGTTCTTAGTAATTTGTTGGTTTTGCACTAGACTTGAGGGGAATCATTTTATAGGGGAACTAACTTTCAGTGCTTTGCTACGACTCGTGATGGGGCGATTATGGTTGGGTTGTTAGATGGGAAGATTTATAACTTGAAACAGTGTATTTATGGTTTTGCAAATGCTTACTCTAATGGCTATCAATTTCCCTTGGAAGGCATAGATTGGATATACATGTACATGGACATTCTTAACGTCTAAACAGTGCCTTGCTAAATTCATATTGGTTTTTGATTTTTATGAATAGATAGTAGTGCACCTGAGGCGACTTGACGTTGGGAGTCCTGTGAATGATGATCAACATTTTGCTGCGGTTGAAAGTAGTATAATATCAAATATACTGTCCATGGATTTTGATGGGTGTGATGATGATACAATTTTCCCTCAAACTATAGCTGGTTTGTATGAAGGGAAAAATCAGTGAGGTGGTCCTTCCTGAACTCACAAAATAGTGACCGCTTAAGATTTTCATTTACAAATAAACATAGTCATGCTAATCAAGAGCTGGATAAGTTTTCCATGTTCCAAGATTTTAGGGAGAACCAAGATTGTATATATAAGACACAAGATCAAGGTATGTCTACCACCATACACCCATGCATATTACACACTTGCACATCTTTATTTAGAAATCTAAGCTTCTGCTAGGTCCTTATAGGATCGATATTTTGTTATCGGATGATAATTTTAATTTCATACTGGAGTAATGGTGTCTGGGTTAACTTCTTTTACCCAAGTATACTAGTATCATCCTAGGTACCATATGTCATGCATAAAAACTTGTCTTACCCTTTGCGATTGGATCATTTACCTGCCTGGAATGGTGATTTGTAATTTTTCTTAGTGTTTTGTTCATATTGGATATTATCTGTATCGTTTTATGATGGAATGAGGTACCTCCAAATGTTGGATATATGTAACGTAATGTTGGATATATGTAACGCATCATATAATTAATTTTTGGTTCTTATCAATTGCCTTATTCTGCAAGTTAGTCAAACCTTGTTAGGTTCATATTCACGGGCTTAATAATGCATTTATGCATTCGTGTTCTGGATTGGATTGCTGGTCATTGTGATGGTTTTAGTTATATGGATGGAGTTGATGTTTAAGAGCCTACTAGCCTAGCTTTCGAGGTTTCCTGCATAAGCTGGGGTCACTATTACTTGTTTATATGTTTTTAGTTTGCCTAAGCACTTATGCCTGTTGTTATTATTACCACTTATATCTTAATACTAAAACAAAGAAATAATTTTTTAGACGTAATGTTCATTCTCGAAATAAGTATAAGATTTTTATGTTCATTGGTTGAACATATGCAGAAACTTGTTATGAGGTCCTTATAAATGACATATATCTTCAGATCAAAGAAACATCTTCTTAAACAAATAAAATCTAAATTTTCGACTAGGAAATATAGATCTTCCGAGTTTGCTGATAATCCAATTAGAATCTTTACTCATTTTTGGAACAAATACTAATCATCAAACCTCAACATTTAATTCTGACAAATGATAATGATTATGGTTTTTCAGGTATCACCGATGCTGGAATGACGCCTATTGGATCTGCTCTTTCTTCTCTATAGTCATTAGATGTTTCATACTGTAGGAAACTAAGTGAGGGACTATCAACTGTTGCAGAGGGTTGACATGGCTTAAAGAGCTTACATCTTACTGGTTGACACTTTGTCACTGACAAACTATTTGAATCACTCACTTTGAAAACTGTTCACAGTTTACAAGAATTGGGTTTGCTAGGCTGCACCAACATCACAACAATTGCTTTAGTTATACGATGTAAACCACATAAAACATGGGTTTTTTTAGATGTAAACAAGTGTACTAATGTTGGAGGACTAGAATATCACTCATCGCAGAAGCTTGCTCATCTTCATTAAGGACATTAAAGCTGTTGATTGTTATAAACTTGGAGAAAGTCTATATTAGCAGTTGCTAACCTCTGCAAAAAGCCTACTTTTGTAATGTCTGGTGTTACATTTGTTGAGGGTTACTTCTAATAAAAAAGCGCTTAAAAATAAACTGGCAAGACACATTAAGGGGCTGTTTGTCTAAGCCTATCAATTAATAGATGAATTTTTCAGGTTTTTGTTGAAAAGATTGAACAAAAATATAATAATATTTATCATGATTTTAGAAGTATATCTTCAATCTTAAATGATGTACTTGCGGTATTACCTGATTATCAGAAGTTTATACAACTTCTTGAAAAGTTTGAGGAAGGATTTATAAACAATGGTCTTCCGGGTAAACATGATTATGAAAAAGGAAAAGTTTCTAGGGATATTGCTGAATATTCAATTTTCAAAGGTAAATATCTTCACATGTGAAAATTGTTGAAAAATATATTGTAAAAAATATGATTTTATGATTATTACATTTCATTTATTTTGTTATTTGTTCATAGATGAGAAAGAGTTTATTTGTTCAAATGGAGTTGCTGCAAATGAATTACTGGTGCAGATGTTGATGAATTTTGATGGTACAAGAGAAAAAAATAATAAAAGTCAAAAAAGAATCGGTGGATATAGATGAACAAGTCTTTGATGTTGAGTATGCCAGAAAGTTACCAATAATTGCACATCCCATAAGGTTTAAGTAATCAAGAACATTTTGATTTCTTTTGAAACTATCAAAAGAAGCTTGGTCTATATGGTTTACTCTCAAATTCCAGGCAAAGAATTTTCAGACCAAGAAAATCAAAAGTTGATTCAAATAATGAAGGTCAAAGTGAATCAGATCCAATTATTTTACTTTAAAGACTAATGTAAAGTGCCATTTGTGGTACTAATTGCTATATTTTTTTATTTAAAATAATGTCACATTTGCATAAACTTGAAACTACAGCAATAATAAAAGTCTTATGTTAATTTTCTTGTTTTTATGAATTATCCTTTTTGCATGTGTAAATAAAAAGTAGTCCCATAACAAAGAATTGACTTTATAATAGGATCGAAATAGATGTTGAAGGTTTAATCATAGTGGCGATTTTACAGTCTTACTTGAATCCTTTGTTATATAAGATCCAACTTGTATCTTGAAGTTTTTATTTTGTGTAATCGTACAATCCTTCAAACACAATTGCGATCGAAATAGATGTTCTTAGTTTAATTATTGTGTATAACTTATGCCCTTTTCTTATCTAACAATACCTTCTTAGCAATTATTTGACAATACTTTCACATGTGAAAAATTAAATTTAATTGTAGTGAAAAATATAAATTAATTATTTTCTCATTCAAAATGATAGTTTTATTTTTGTGAATTTTTTGTTAATGTATGAGTGATATAAATTGATATTTAGCAAAAGAAAAAATATTTCAAACATAAAAAGTGTTGGATAAAATTTTAATTTTGTGATTTTGTTTATTAGATTATAAATTTATTGTTTTTAAATATAGTGTTGATGATGAAGATCGAATCTGTGAGTTCTCTTCATCTGTTGAAAGTATCTTAAGTCGATATGGCCAATCACAACTCAACAAATTTCAATTGCATGCATCTTACACATATAAATATGATGTCTATTCCTGATATTTTTGTTTGGGATTACAATTAGTGCGCTGGCATTGATTTACCTGATATTTTTTTCACCTAGTTTGTAACATCCAGTAATTTTCAGGATTTTAAATGACTATTTTAACCTTTGACTTTTCAGGTCCGACTTAACTTTTTGACATTCTGACCTTTTACGGTCACATAATAACGATTACCGCGTAGCCGGTAAATTTTTGAAACACATTTAAATGATAAATCATATTTATTATTACTCATCTCTCATTTACACATTTATTTTTTTCAACTTATTTGAAACGAAAACGAGAAGACACCTCGCAAATTTTGAAAACTGCGTACAACGCGTACCACACGAAAATAATTTAATTATATTAAATTATCACTTTTTATTAAATAAAATATTTAATAAATTATTTATCATGTCTGTAACATTTCTTATTTTCAGGTTATTTACGACTTAAATTAATTCCATTAATTATTTTTAGAGTTTTACGCGTTCGCTTTTAATTATTATCGTATAGTTAAATCGCGTAAACTAAAAATCAACATTCAACGTAAATGGACATCAAACAAATTAAAGTTTACATCAAGCAAGTGTTATATGATTATTAGGAGTATAATTTATAACTTTTCATAAATTATTTTTGTTGGTTACGTAAAACGCTTACGTTTCGCAATAAATTACATTCGGGCATACCCGGAAGCACCTATACTTACCTACGCTCAAACAAATACCCACTTTTATACCCAATACCCAAAATTAACTTATTTTGTTTACTTATAACTCCCTAAAACCGGATATAAGTGTTTATACAAGAAATAAATACAAAACTCCCACTAACTCCTATTTTGCACATGGTAAGCCTTACATAAGTGTACCCTAAGCACATATATCTAGTAATTGGCTTGTCAAAGTGTACCCTCCCTCTCTTTTCAGCCGTATGCATAAGGGAGGTAGGAGAGGTCTTTTGCTCTTGTCCTTTAATCCACCATCATCCCATGGTTTTCTTTTAGGTTGTTTTAGGTTTTCCCATGCACTATATATAGCAAGGATTATCATAACTAACTCTTACACTCCTCAAATATAAGAAAAACTCTTATACTCTCCCCATAGTAAGCTCAAAACCCACGTCTCAAATTGTATGAGCTAGGGTTTCATATTCTTTGAATTTCTAAAGTATTCCAAGTAATCAATCATTTATTCTAACATCATCTAAGGTTACTCAAGGTGTTAACAAGCTTGGATTCGAGTTTAACAAGGATTAGTCAAGAAAACATATCTAGGGTTTTCTTGATTAGGGTTTTGATTTTGGAAGCTTGATTAGGGTTTATATCTTTTGTTCATCATCCAACTCATCTTCTATAAGGTCTATTAAAAGTATTCAATATTCATTTATTCATTATCTTTTATGTACATAATTGTTATATATGTTAGTCACCACCTAGAGTCATTTTTGTGTTGTATAAGGTATTTAGGACCTTACTAAATTTGAATTTTTATGTTGTATGTAGTAAAATGATACTTGAAATAAAGGGACATGCTTAGTAAAAGTGTTAAATAAATTATGTAAATGATTTACAAATTAAATGGTGTTGAAAGTTTATTTACAAACTTATGTAACAAAAGATCACAAGGACATGGAATTCATTTGAACAAGTGTTATGGACAAATAGAGGACTTATTATATGTATGATATACGGTAGAAAACTTGGTAAAATAATGGTGCAAAGTTCCTAAATAAAAGTAATTATAAAACTTGCTTTATTAATCAAAAACCCTAATTAACTTTTATAAACCTACTGTTGGAATTCGACACTTAACTTATACATTTTATATTTTATTAAAATAGTACTCCTCACAAGGATCGCGAGCATGTAAGGAACTTGAAAAACGGATTTATAACGAAAAAGATATGACATTTACAAGTTTACGTTAATTAAACATATAAAAGTGATTTTATAAAAGTTATTTTATATACATACCTACTGTTTCGGATCTGAGTTATAAAAATAAATATTTTATAAATATAGTACTCTTCATGACGAATCCAAGGACATAAGAAACTCGAGAAACGGAATTAAAATGAACAAGTTACGTAAGTATAATATTTATATATTAACTAATTAAATAAAACATTTTTATGAACTTTATGAAAAGTAAAGGCTACTGTTCATAACAGAAGGATTAATTTCTTAAAAAATATGATATTTTGATAGATTTTCTTAATACGAAGTCATGGACATAAGAAACGTATAAATCAGAGTTAAACGATAAAGATATGAGGTTTTAAAATCACGCGCACTATTTTTACTTTTATACATTATTTTTATAAAACAAATAAATTAATAATGAAGTATCATTATGCAATTCAATAAAAACATTTAATCATATATGTTAGGAATATTGTATTCATAGTTACTCCTGGTAGATATAGTCATTACTACTGGTAGCATATTAGTTACTCCTGGTAGATTTAGTCATTACTATAAGTAGCATATTAGTTACTCCTGGTAGAGTAATATTGTCATTAGTACTGGTAGTACAATAATGGTTACTACTGGTAAGTGATAAAGTTAATCGCGGGTAGTACAAAATTAACAGTTAGGTTAGGATATGCATGATATAAACAAATGGTACATTAGTAAACAAAAAGTAATATTTTCTTTACGGATACAAATACACATACTTTTATTTAACAAAGCACGCGTTAATTATTAATTTAACTTTTAAAGATTTAATAAAAACTATTAGGTGGTGGTGTAACTATATAACATGTGATGTTTTATTTATATGAAATACATTATACTTATATGACCTATAATTAATTAGGTTGCATTCGGATTGCCGAGACGATCCACTTATTTGATTTAGATAATCAATCATTCATTTACGGTGAGTTTATAGCCCCTCTTTCACTTGTTTTACATTACTTTACAAATCTTGGGGGAGAATACATGATCAATACAACTTGTTCACATATTCGTTTACAATATCTTTTACATATTATTCTACACACTTGGTTTACATACTTGATTTCGCAACTCATTACAAACACCATTACATGGTTGATTACAAACTTGGTTTCATATTTCGTTACATACTCATTTGCATACACGTTTACGAAATTGCTTACGCACTCATTACAAACTCAATTACTTGATTTATATCACACTCTTTCTACTTATGGATTTAAGTACTCAAAGCTCCTACGAATATGATGGTTACTTTATTCTTTGGACACAAGTGTTTTCGGTTATCATTTCCTGTTTACGTGTTTGCCTAAGTAACATAACCCACCATTGCCCATTATCATGAACTGTTAAATTCTTGACCGGAGGACCGGTTGAGGAAGCGCGAGTGTATAAATAGATCTATTTGGGATTGACATCCCTGTTCGGGTGAGTAGCTCTCACTAGTTTCGACAGTACTGAAACACGAATGCATACATGTCGGAGGCAATTTGGATGAATTACGGTTTTGAACATCTACACGGGCTTTAATTGCATTAAAATGCATACATAGATGACTGAGCTTTCGGTGTTCCATGAGCTTAGTGGCAACAGTAAATATTATTTATGTGGTACTTAATCAGTTATAAGTAAGAACCCCTACATTATTGAAAAATCACTCGATTTTCACTGTCTAATAGCTACTTATTGAAACATTACAATTTCTGAACACTTTTCATTATATTGCGGCGAATCAATAAACCACTAAACTCTTTTGTACTATATTAAACTCTTACATTTTTGGCGATTATACAAGAATTGAGATAATCATACATACGTTATAAATCTTCATTAGATTCTCACATTAACATTATACTGTACAAAACTCTCTGAACTCAACCCACCTATAATGTTGACACTTTTTAAGCATGTTTTTCTCAGGTGAATTAGATGCTTGGCTTACTTGATGTGCATTGGAGTCTAAATTGACAAGATTTCATTTATGGATTTCTACTTACATACAAATGATCAAATCTCGTTGGGTTGTTTTCAAGCTTTTCATTATGATGCAATTATGGGACAAATGTTATATCAATTTCAAGAAAATCAACGAGATTACTTTTCAAACGACACACTTAAAGGTCGTTCTCTTGTATCCTGAGCTGTTGTATTATGAAGTAACGCCCCCGACATATTTCCGATGCGACACATTTTTGGGGGTGTTACAGATTGGTATCAGAGCCAAGGTTATAGAGAACTAGGTTGCATATTTTACCCTAGACTATAACTGTTTTCACAAACATTGCATCACATCAAACATTTTCAAAGTGCATACACACTATTTGCTTACTTACTTACATTACTTGTTACATTATGTGCTTACATGACATACATATATATAACATATATATGCTTACATCCCTTTGCGTATACCATATAATTATTTATATAAGAGTTATTTATATAAATACCAGAACATCTTCTTAGACATTGTGAGTTGCACAATGGTCTTACTTCATCCTCAGACATTGTAGAATAAACAATGGTCTCTAAGAATATTTTTTCTTTTCTTTCATAACTCTATACAATATCGTATTACACGACAACCGTCATAATTTTGTTTACATGGAATTATGTATGAATCTAAGTATTACAAGTCTTGTATGGGCGGGACTTGTAATATAAGGATTGATATGATAATTGCTATGTTAACAAAACCCGTCATAGTTTTGTTTACATGGGATTATGCATGAATCTAAGTATTACAAGTCTTGTATGGGTGAGACTTGTAATAGGGGGATTGATGTGATAATTGCTATGTTGACTCGTTCACAAGGACCTTATCGTATTTACTCTAACCGGGTACTCATTAACTATCTTGAACTCTATGTCGATCTTTCCTGATAGTTTTACTCCTCGTCTCCGAAGACGAGTTTTAAACACTCGTCCCATACTCATTAGAGCACCTGCATCGTCATGTCATCTACCCCCTTGGAAACTTTGTGTGTACGCGTGTTGCATCAGAAATTATTAAGTAGGACGATTTATAATCTCTTTATTTAAAAGGATTGGGACGCCTCTTCAGTTAAATATAGAAATTGTAAATCACCGAACCATAAGTTTATCAATTCATTATTTACATAAATTAGGACACTTCTTTATGCAAATAATATATTATAAATGAGTGGGCTTAATGGTATCCAATATGACACAAGTATGAACTCGAACCCGATAACCACCGGAATCCGTTAAAAAGGTTTAGAAGCACAATAGTGTCTTGCCACTCAGCATAATCTTAATGTCTCACTTGGAACTACCTTATCTCATTCTTGAGTTATTACTTTTGTCATTGCTAATCCTCGCAATCACGAACTGTTCGTGGAACTAACAGACTTGTTACACACTTGAGTTAATGGAGTTGATTCGTCCTTAAACTAGCAACTGAGTATCATATTCCGCCGTCTATCGCATAAGCTCTCCCGCGAGCTCCTCCTATTTGATGAACTTTATTCTAGGGATATTATTTCTTGAAATGTCCTCATTCTCGGCATCACATCACCAGTTGTTATAGTTATTGACGATATGGTCGCTGCTATTGGGTCCTGGAGCGGTCCCAGCTGGTACAACTTTATCCAATAGGTAATGCAACCCTCCTTAAACCAGATAAATACCCATCGACGAAAGAGATAGTCGAACCATTCATTTTGGGCCACTAGTAGGGAGACTTAGGTCGCGATACATCCTAGTACTGCCAAGTAAGTTGAATACTTACATCCTTAAGCCTCGTCTGATGTAAATCATCGAACATTATAGATATCTGGAACTAGACTCTATCCTTGAACATTTAAAACAATATATAGACATACCCACGCGACTACACTTTCTTTTTGATGATTTTACTATTAAGAGACTTTTTTTTCACGATTATATCAGTCATAAGATCTATAATGATATATTTTTTTTTGAGATACTCATTTTGATGGATTAATAATCCTGGTCAAACCTAACCAAAATTATCGAAACATCGATTTTTTGTTGAATAAAGTTATCATCATCTTGTTTAGAACTGGTTATTAAATCTTAAATCTCCTCTTGGTCACACAATCGGTTAACACAAATTAAATCTCGGGACGAGATTTCTTTAAGGGGTAGGTACTGTAACATCCGGTAATTTTCAGGATTTTAAATGACTATTTTAACCTTTGACTTTTCAGGTCCAATTTAACTTTTTGACATTCTGACCTTTTACGGTCACATAATAATGATTACCGCGTAGCCGGTAAATTTTTGAAACATATTTAAATGATAAATCATATTTATTATTACTCATCTCTCATTTACACATTGTTGGGCATTATTGAAAACGACTAAGTGTCATTTCTGCTGTTAGAGATATTCGTTTCTGCTGGCAGTTCAAGTAGCGTTCCTGCTGATTATGTTCCTGCTGGTCATGTTCTCATTTCTGCTGACAGATATAGAATCTGCTGATCTTATTTATAGACGTGATTATTGTATGCAGGAATTATAGTTATATTCTAGAGTTATCTCATGAAGATAGGAATGAGATATATGAAGATAGGAATGAGATATATTAGGAAGAGATTGATGTATATCTCTTACGCGTTTTTAGTTATCTTGTTTAGCAATTTAGGGTTTCTTCTCTATAAAAGAAACCTTTAGCATTAGGGTTTTGTACTGATTAGGCATTACACAAACAGTTTATTATCAATAGAGAGATCCATAGAGGATCATTGTTTATATTTGTTCTTCTTTATACTGCATTGTTTAGTTTCCGCCTAAACAATTGTTAGAGTCTCTCACGTATATACTTGTGATTACATAAGTACTATACAACCACAAAGGCTAGAAGATCTATCTAGTTCTAGATCCTAACAAGTGGTATCAGAGCCTGGAGAGAGCCTCTGATAAAGAAGAATCACTTGTTACCACAACAAAACTTTGTTTCTCTAACCGTTAACTATGTCAGAACCCATGCCTTCTATACCTACTCAGTCACCATTCACTTATCCTAACCCTAATCCATCTGCTTCACCTTCATTCACTCAAGATGATACCTCGGAATCTTTCATACCTGAACCCATACAACCAATGCCTACATTCACTCAAACTGCTTTCTCACAACCTGCTGATATTATAATTAGTGTTTAAGAGTTTAGGGTTTTTGGTATATGGTTTAGTCGTTAGGGGTTTAAGGTTTTTGGTATAATAGCAGTTTTAGATAACATATGAAATCAGAAGAAACCATTTGATAACTGCCAAAAACGTCTCAAAACGGCCAAAGAGCCTAAACACTGACAAAAACGTACAAACGAACGAACATGTACAAAAACAAATGAAAATGTAAGAAAACGGACGGAAACGGATGGATACGTTTGAGAACGGACGAAAATGGACGAAAACGTATGAAGACAAAAGAAAACGCGTGAAAACAAAAAAAAAGTGTTAAAACGTGCGAAAACAGACGAAACGTATAAAAACAGGAGAACTAAGGTGACGTGAACATGTTGTTCGGCTCTACTGTAGAATAATATGCCAAATTTTCATAATTTTGATGATGCAAGGGTATTTGGATGGCAGTATTAAGGCAAGGTTGGTGGGAATGAAGAATCAAAGAAGATGAGGAAGACCATGCTCAAGCAGCAGTTTACAGAATTCTCTGTGACAGAAGAAGAAGGCCTACACAAGGGTTATGACAGGTTTCAGAAGATTTTGAGCCAGTTGAATCAAGTGCAAGCAAGGCCAAACAATGATGACATCAACCTGAAGTTTCTAAGAGCACTTCCTTCTTCGTGGTCACAAGTTGCCTTGCTATCATAAAAACAGAGGTTGGCCTTGATTCAAGAGCTTGATGACTTGATTATAACAAAACTAAGGTCACTGAACTTGATGTCAGATATTGGTCATATTATGGTGTGAAAGCTGCTGCTGCTCCCACTCATTCTGCTTTCATTGGAGCTGCCAGCTCTAGCTCAAAGCTTACTTATTCTGATCAGCAGAGTTTTGTTCCTTCAGTTTACCAGTCATCTGGTCGTTCTGACAACATAATGGAATGTGTTTTGCATTCTTTTGTTGCTGAGAATGAATCAGATCAAGATATGATCTTTGAAGACTTTGACCAGGTTGATCAATTGGAGATGGAAGAATTGGACTTAAAGTGGCAAATGGCTATGCTCTCCTGAGGATTAACAGATTTGAGAGAGGGCAGGACGAAAGATGAACTATTAACAATCAACAACCTGCCAGATTTGAAAAAAAGGAATGTGAATGCTCAAAATGTCTTAATTGGACATTTTTGCTAGGGAGTGTAATGTGAAGACTGTTGATGATTAGGCTAGGTATTCTGCCTTTAAGGTCACAGAAGTCAAGACAGACGAACCAAAAGCTTTGGTCTCAGTTGATTCCATGGTGAATTGGTCGGATCATGTGGCAGAAAACAAGACTGGTAAGGTTGAGAACGTATATGGGATGATGGCTGGACTTCATGTTGATAATGGTGGTACTGGTGTTTCTGATGCTGTAACTAAGTTTGCTATGATGGGGATTTCTCCTAAGGTACAAAATTGTCCCCTTGGTTATGATTCTAAAATTATTGATCTTAATAATATGTATAATAATCTTGATAGATTGTATAATGATTGTTACATTAAAGTTCAGGCATATCAGAATGCTGTTAAAACATTAGAATCACAAAAAGATTGGTACCATAAAACTCAGATGGCATTAGAAGAAAAGATTAGGGTTTTATCTGCTAATCTAGAAACACCACATCACACTGAGTATATATGAAAAATTACATGATCAGGCACAAAAAGATAAGATAATTGGTAGTTAAGTATGATGCGACATTAGTAGATTTGAAAAGTGGAAGGAGTCTTCCAAGAACTTGAAACAAAGTTTGTATAAATATGCTCTTGTCTACAAGAACTAAAATTGGTCTAGGATTTAAAGATTACTTTGGAAAAGACGAAGTGTTTGACTTGTCTAGACCTAGTACCATGTACCCAGAACCTGTTGAGGAGGGGGTTAAACCTCTTTACTCAAGGTTTGTCAAGGCTGGGGAGATGCATGCTGTTCCTCCTTCCATCACTGGAACTTATATGCCCACCCCATACAAGTCTGACATAGAGGAAACACAGGCAAGTTATGGTTCAAAGTCTAATAACAACACTTCTGAAACTATTTCAGAATCTAATGACTTTGTCTCGTGTGATACCAGTGACAAGTCTTCAGACTCAGAGACCTATGCATCCTTGTGATTCTGCCTCAAGACTGACAAAGATTTCACCAAACTGCTGTTGATATCAAGACTTTGCCAGAGTCTGATGTTGAAGACCCAAATTCCACTGCTGGCAGTCCTAGTTTTTCTTGTTCGGAGAATGTAAAATCTCCTAGGATTTTTTGTAATAAAAGTGGAATGAACAATAGGAATGTGTGTAAAAACAATTCTGTGCGTGTTAAGAAATGTTTTGTTTGTGGTAGAAATTGCATTTGTTTATAAAGATTGTGAATTTTATATATTGTGTAAATTACTGTCCCTTGTAAATCTAAGCTGCAGATGTTCATGCTGGTAGTAGGAATTCGTCAGCATCTGTTACTTGATCCTGTGCTAAGTAGAAACAGACAGCAGTCAATTCTGCTGGTAAGAACAAACCTACTGAAAGGTTTTGGGACATCCTGCTGGTTGGGTATAAACGACCAGCACTGTTTCGCTGGTTAGAACAGTTTTCTGCTGGTAGGTTGAATCCTGCTGCTAGACCATATTTCAGACCATCATATGTATATTTTAATAATATGTATTGCGGACTTATAGACCCTATGATATGGAAATAAGGGACGATGGGGGCACTGCTGTTAAAGACCTCGCAGGCTTACTTTGGAGGTATTAAAGACCACAATTTTAGGGGTCCAAGAGTAATGGTGTATCTCATCAATCCACAATGGTTTCACAATTTTTGATCTACAAGGCTAGGCTCAAGTCAGACTGGCTTGGGTCTCTAAGTGTACTAATGTTGTAGTTGTATGATTTCTGTAGGTGATCCTAGTCAGATAATGGACATTGGTATAGTTGACAGTGGTTGCTCAAGAAGTATGACAGGAAACAAGGGAAGCTTGATGATTTTGTCAGTCTAGGGGACGCATTGTCAATTTTGGAAGGTGGAGATGGGTAGTAGAATATCAAGAAAAGGCTACCATCAGGACATCATGGTAGCTTGCTTTGGAAATGTCTTCTATGTTGAAGAGCTGCAGCACTTTAAACTTGTTATCTGTATCCCAAATTGGTGATAAAAATAACAAAGTTCTCTTCACAGACACTGCTTGTTTGGTGCTTACAGAAGAATTCCTTTTACACTGATAAAAGTCAGGGTATACTACTGAATTCCTAGATGAACGTTAGATCTCTACACCTTCAGGGGCATCTCAGAACTACAACCAGAACAAAATGTTACTAGTTTAGGTCGAAAAAAGCATCCATGGATGAATTCCACCGATGGCACAGAAGGATGCTCATGTGAACTTCAATACATTCAACAAGTTAGCTAAGGAAAGTTTCTGGTTGATGGGTTACCTCTCAAGGTGTTCACCAATGAACACAACTGTGTTGCCTGCAACAAAGGAAAGCAACATAAGGCTTCTTATAAGCATATTTCTGCTGTGAGACTTATTACTGAAACTCTGCAATTGCTGCATATGGACCTTTTTGGTCCTACCAATATAAGGAGTATTGACCAGAAGTACTACTCCTTTAGTGGTTCGCTGATGACTTTAGCAGGTGTTACTTGGATCTTTCATTTTTCTGTGGTACTAAGGATTGATAAACTTTTTATGTCCTTAAAAGAACTTATTGCCTTAATAGAAAACCAGCTGTAATAAAAAAGGTTAAAGGGAATAAGGTGTGTGATAATGGCGACAGAGTTTCAAAAATGCAAAACTTATTGAACTCTGTAGGGAAAAGGGAATTAAGAGGGACTATAGCAATCCCAGAACCCCACAACAGAATGGGGTTGCTGAGAGGAAAAATAGGACTCTTATAGAGGCTGCTAGAACCATGTTGGCGGAACTCAGAAAATTTTTTTGATAAACCTAAACCCCATAAAAATGTTTTGGACTAAGGTGTTAGCCTACGGCTTGCTATGTTTTATACAGGGTGTTATTACTAATCCCTATTAATAAAACACCTTATGATTGATATCTGGGGAAGGTTCCTAGTCTTAGGTCATCTTAAACCTTTTGGGTGTAAAGTAAATATCCTTAATACAAGTGACTATTTGGAAAATTTGAGGGTAAAGTGATGAAGGTTTATCTTTGTCTGGTTTATGCTCCAATTAGAAAGGCCTATATTAGGGTTTATAATTTAAACTACAGAGGGTAGAGGAGACCTTTGAATCTGGAGATTTTTAGAAGATAAACCCAATGATCAGGGAAACTGGTCATGAGTGGTTACTTTGACTTGACTATTTAACATTGATTCATTAGGTTTTATCATTTTAAAAAGCTAACAATCTTGCCTGGCTACTCAAGAAACTAACATAAATGCAGGTACACAAGATACTGACTCAGATTTAGAAGTGGATGAGCAAGTTATAGTGGTTCCTTCATTTCCTTCTAACAATTTTGTAGGTCCTTCATCAAGCAATGGTCCTAGTGTTATGGAACGCAATGCAGATTATGCAGAAGAGCTTGCTAAGCTTCAAAGACAAGAATATGAAGCTAAGGACGCAGCTGCACGATATGGTTATTTGTTCTCACAAGAAACAGCAGAAATACTAAGTCAAGCTGAAGCTGAAATTCGAAACCAAGGTGTTTCTGCTGATAGGGATCCTGCTGGCATTGATTCTGCTGGTGGTGTATCTGCTGGTAGTGCTTCTGCTGGTAGTGATCCTGCTGGTGGTAATCCTGCTGGTAGTTATGAACCTGCTGGTCAGGGCAATTCTGCTGTCAGTACATCTGTTTCTGCTGACTTCATTCCTGTACATGCTGCTGAGTCTACACTTCCTCCTGGTCAATCATTGGGCTCAAGTGAAAACACTACACGATTTCCAGTCCCTTCTAATGTGTGCAAGGATCAACTCTCATCTGGCATCTTCACATCTTCCTCTTATGATGATGATTTTAGTGCTACTCTTACAAATTTAGCACCTGCTGTGGAAGTGAATCCAGTTCCTACAAAAAGGGTGAACACAATTCATCCTCAGTCACAGATTCTTGGAGATCTTGCTTCTCCAGTTCTGACAAGAAGCAAAGCTCAAAAATCCAAGTTTGGTGAAAGTGCGTTCATTGGATATATTCAAGATCAACAAAGGACCAATCATACAGATCAACTTCATTGTCTGTTTGCTTGCTTCCTTTCTCAGTTAGAACCAACTAGTATAGCTAAAGCACTTGAGGATTCTGATTGGGTTGCTGCTATGCAAGAAGAGATGCAACAGTTCATCAACCAGAAAGTATGGACACTTGTCCCTTTACCTGCTGGCAAAAATGCGATAGGGAATAGCGGTGACACAAGGATTTTGATGAACAAGAGGAATGCCAGAGGAATAGTTGTAATGAATAAAGCAAGGCTGGTGCACAGGGGACTCAGACAAGATGAGGGCATTGATTATGATGAGGTATTTAGACCACCAGGGCCAAATAGAGGCAATCAGACTATTTTTGCTTATGCTTCTATATGGGCTTTCAGTATCATCAATGGATGTTAAGAGTGCCTTTCTCTATGTAGAAAATAGAAGAAGAATGTGATATGTCGACATCAGCCTAAACGGCTTTGAAAAGAGCTCCTTACTTCCCAAAGCATGTTACAGAGTGGGCGTAAAGGCTTTGTAAGACCTTCATCAAGCACCTAAGCCTGTAATGAAAGGAATGTCTACTTTTCTGTTACAACATGAATTACAGAAGAGGCACTACTAGACAAGACACTGTTCATCAAGAAATATTCTAGGGATAAACTTTAGGTTACAGGTTTATGTGGATGACAACAATTCTTGGTCCAACCAATAAAGCCTGGTAGTGCAAAATTTGAGGTGTTGATGAAAGGAGAATTTGTAAATGAGTGCTAAAGGGATAGATAGTTTCTTCTTAGGTCTACAGTGAAACAGTTATCCTGAAAGGTATTTTTATCATCCCAAGACAAGTATGTATAAGACATGCTTAAACAAATTATGACATGGAATCCGTAAGAATGCAACAACACCCTATGAACTGCTAATACCAAAAATTGACAGGATGAACCTGAGTCCTACCAGTTAATGTACAATTGTATAGGATCCATCATTGTTCACTTAGTATCTCACAGCATTCAAGACCTGACATAATTTGCAGTTAGTGCTTGATTCCAGGATAACAAAGTTTTACTCCACTGACTTCTACATCTTGAATGAGCAGTCAAGAAGATATTCAAGTGTATCAAAAAGGGCAACCAAAATTAGGCTTGTGGTACCCAAAAGTATTCTTCTTTTGAGTTTGGAAGCGATCCTACATGAACCGATGATTATGGCTGGATTCTCATGGTGATCGGAAATCCCTACAGTTGGATGTTAATTTCTATGCTGACGGTTAAATTTCGATGGCAGTGCAAGAAGCAGTCTATTAGTGGCTAACTATCTTCAACAGAAGCCGAGGATTTTGCCTGCTAGCATACAGTTTTTGCACAATTACTCTGGATTCTCAGAACCAATTGCGGATTATGGATCCAACTTCATATAACCAAAATCCTTCATAGACAACAGAGCACCATATGCATAGTGAACGACCGGGAGTCTTTTTCCATCAGAGGACAAGCATATTGAGATTAGGCATCACTTTATAAGAATGCCATGAGAAGAACTTGATACAGGTGCTAAAGATACACACAGCTGAAATGTGGCTGGTTTACTGACCAAGACATTTGATGGGCCAAGAATTGAGTAGACTGGTGGTCCATATGGGATGGTAATCCCTTGTCGTGAATTGAGGGGTAGTATAAGCCATAAGGGGAGCTTGTTGTTATATACTTGTAATATCCTACATTCTTGCAGGTGGATATGGTGTTTTGTGGGATATTATTTTCTTTTGATTGCAGGTCGTCAATACTGCTGCTAGTTGTACATTCTTCTTGCTGACAGTCTGGTTTCTGCTGGTAGTACTATGATTCTGTTGGTCGTTATCCTTCCTGCTGAATGTTTTGTTTCTGCTGGTAGCTATGGATTATGCAGATGGTTTCGTGTTCATGCTGGTGGGCATAACTTCTCTACTGTGTAATCCATTTCTGCTGCTGGATAATTGATTCCTTACTGTGTGACATGTTCTGCTGATGGCTTGACTCTTTCCTGGCTAGCTCTAACTGAATACAATCATGCTGCTAGTGACGTTGTTTATGCTGTCATCTACTTCAATTATGCTGCTGACTGGTTTGTGCTGGTTAAGGTATCCATGTTATCTGTGGCTGATTTATTTCTGCTGGTGGTAATACTTAGTTTTTGGTTGTCATCATTACAGGTTCCCTGCTGTGCTCATTTTGTTTATTTTTGCGTTGTTGTGTACCCTCTGCCACTTGTCACTTTATATTCTGCTGGTAGTCTCCAATTCATGCTGAGTCACAATGTTATCTGCTGACTGAATAGTTTGTACAACTCCATATATTAATTCAGCTGCTTGACTATGTTTCTGCTGGTTTTAATAGTAGTTACTGCGATGGTTGACTTTAATACCTGCTGGTACCATCAAAATGGAAGTTTGCATATGTTTTAGTTTTTAAATCTTTTTTAAATGAGATTGGCGGTTACCACATGCCTGAACAGGTGGTCGTACAAGTTGCTTTCAACTTAAGTAATTTCCAACATCCAAGGTTACAAATTTTTACCAATCCAATTAAAAGGTTATCATTTCATGAATTGGGCAAAAATAACCTACACTTACCGCAAATTCAATATTTTCAACTTCCCACACATACACCGAAAATCACTTGACCTCTGTATAATCTGTATTATTCAACCTAAATTCAATCAACTCAAAAGGCGGCACACAAGTACAAAGGATGATCACAACAAGGTCGCATATTTGGGAAGAGAAAGAGTGGCTGCTAGGACTTCACATATATCCTCAGTTATATATTGGACTCAACACTCCATTAAGGAGCTTTAACTCCAGCCCCTCCGGTCGGTGATTGACTCAATGGGTATCAAAAAATTTTCGGGCAACAGCTGTTGTTCGCGCCAAATGCTAGGCTAGGTCTCATGACCTAGTCGCCATAATTGACGCCGTGAGGGGTCGTGACAGGTCTCACTCATTAGGACTCAGTTAACAATTTGACGATGCCATTGCATTTTTGACATGCCCAATACTGATATTCTTGAGGGTATGAGGGTTATTGGGTATCCGACGGATGGGTACGTCTTTACTTTTCTTAAGATCCATTTATCTCCTCAATGGTAGGATTTCTGTCACACCATTATGCATGAGAATGAGTCCTAAGTTCTGAAAGTGGGAACAATTTTCCGATACCATGCCACAGCCCTTATTTGCTTGTCGACTGGTAGGGTATATAATTTCTCTCGATTTATTTTAGAGGGGATGATACCACTTGTTATGTTCTTGCTGGTCATGTTCTCATTTCTGCTGACAGATATAGAATCTGCTGATCTTATTTATAGACGTGATTACTATAATTAAGGAATTATAGTTATATTCTATTGAATTACTCTCATTAATATAGGAATGCATATATTAGGAAGAGATTAGATGTATATCTCTTACGTTGAAATCAGGAAGAAGATAGATGATATATCTCTTACGCGAATTTAGTTACTTGATTAGTAATTTAGGTTTTTCTTCCCCTTCTTTTAAATAAAAAGAAACCTTTAGCATCAGGGTTTGGACACGGATTAGAGATTACAAAAACAATTTATTATCAATAGAGAGATCCATAGAGGATCATTGTTTATATTTGTTCTTCTTTATACTGCATTGTTTAGTTTCTGCCTAAACAATTGTTAGAGTCTCACGTATATGCTTGTGATTACATAAGTACTATACAACCACAAAGGATAGAAGATCTATCTAGTTCTAGATCCTAACACACATTTATTTTTTTCAACTTATTTGAAACGAAAACGAGAAGACACCTCGCAAATTTTGAAAACTGCGTACAACGCGTACCACACGAAAATAATTTAATTATATTAAATTATCACTTTTTATTAAATAAAAGTATTTAATAAATTATTTATCATGTCTGTAACATTTCTCATTTTCAGGTTATTTACGACTTAAATTAATTCCATTAATTATTTTTAGAGTTTTACGCGTTCGCTTTTAATTATTATCGTATAGTTAAATCGCGTAAACTAAAAATTAATATTCAACGTAAATGGACACCAAACAAATTAAAGTTTACATCAAGCAAGTGTTATATGATTATTAGGAGTATAATTTATAACTTTTCATAAATTATTTTTGTTGGTTACGTAAAACGCTTACGTTTCGCAATAAATTACATTCGGGCATACCCGGAAGCACCTATACTTACCTACGCTCAAACAAATACCCACTTTTATACCCAATACCCAAAATTAACTTATTTTGTTTACTTATAACTCCCTAAAACCGGATATAAGTGTTTATACAAGAAATAAATACAAAACTCCCACTAACTCCTATTTTGCACATGGTAAGCCTTACATAAGTGTACCCTAAGCACATATATCTAGTAATTGGCTTGTCAAAGTGTACCCTCCCTCTCTTTTCAGCCGTGAGATGGTCTTGGGAGGAGGAGAAGTCTTTGCTTGTGTACCTTAAACCATTTTACCACTTGCATAAACCATGAGCCCTTATGGAGGTTTTCTACATGATATATTTCCATATAAAGCAAGTCATATGATAATTAAACACATACACTTCATGCAACCAAATTAAATCACACAAACTCTCTCCATTTTTATCAAAACCCACGGCTCAATATAACAACACTAGGGTTTCATAATCTTTGATTTTCTAAGGCATTCCAAGTATTCAAGTGTTCATTCTAAGGTCATCTAAGGTTACTCAAGGTGTTAACAAGCTTGGATTCGGGTTTAACAAGGATTAATCAAGAAAACATAATTAGGGTTTTCTTGATTAGAGTTTTGATTTTGGAAGCTTGGTTAGGGTTTTTATCTTGTGTTCATCATTCTACACATCTACTTTAAGGTCTATTTAAAGTATTCAATATTCATTCATTCATTATCTTTTATATACATACTTGTTATATATGTTAGTCACCACCTAGAATTATTTATGTGTTATATAAGGTACTTAAGACCTTACTAAATTCGAATCTTATGTTGTATGTAGTAAAATGATACTTGAAATAAAGGAACATGCTTAGTAAAAGTGTTAAATAAATTATGTGAATGATTTACAAATTAAATGGTGTTGAAAGTTTATTCACAAACTTATGTATCAAAAGATCACAAGGACATGGATTTCATTTGAACAAGTGTTATGGACTATTAGAGGACTTATTATATGTATGACATATGGTAGAAGACTTGGTAAAATAATGGTGCAAAGTTCCTAAGTAAAAGTAATTATAAAACTTACTTTATTAACCAAAAACCCTAATTAACTTTTATAAACCTACTGTTGGAATTCGACATTTACCTTATACATTTTATTTTTTATTAAAATAGTACTCCTCACAAGGATCGTGAGCATGTAAGGAACTTGAAGAACGGATTTATAATGAAAAAGATATGACATTTACAAGTTTACGTTAATTAAACATATAAAAGTAATTTTATAAAAGTTATTTTAATACACATACCTACTGTTTTGGATCTGAACTATAAAAATAAATATTTTGTAAACCTAGTACTTTTCATGACGAATCCAAGGGCGTAAGAAACTCGAGAAACGGAATTAAAATGAACAAGTTACGTGTAATTAAAAACATCATTTACATAATTCTCAACTATGAAACGTGCGTACTTTTATAAAGGGATTCTTTATTAACTTAAAAGGTGATTTCCAAAATACGTGTCGAATGATGTTGTTTTAGTTAGTGTCTCACGTTTCTTATATAATACTTATAAGGTATTATACACTTTTATTTCATTTTCATATATAACACAGGTCGTGTATTATCTACGCTTTAAATCGTTATTTTGGTTGTGTATCTTGTTATATAATTCACAGTATGAATTATATAGGACATTTTTCATTAGGTAGTATATACGGAATATATTATACACCTTGCGTTTACTTTTGATTTATTTATTTAACCAACCACCAAACCATTACAACATCAAATCTAAATAATTTTATCAACGTGTCGCGTTGATGTAATCATCCATCGGGAAAACCCAGATACATTATCCTAGGCTAGTGGATCAAAACCGTTAGGATAAGCTGCATCTTCTTGGTCGAGCCGTTCCAGTTTCCGTTTTGTCTGGCGCTTAATATGCGCATCCCCGCCAATCGTTCTACGACATCGATGTGAGTTTATAGCCCCTCTTTCACTTGTTTTACATTTACTTTACAAATCTCGGGGGAGAATACATGCTCAATACAACTTGTTTACATATTCGTTTACAATATCTTTTACATACTATTCTACACACTTGGTTTACATACTTGATTTTGCAATTCATTACAAACACAATTACATGGTTGATTACAAACTTGGTTTCATACTTTGTCACATACTCATTTGCATACACGTTTACGAAATTGTTTACATACTCATTACAAACTCAATTACTTGATTTATATCACACTCTTTTCTACTTATGGATTTAAGTACTCAAAGCTATTTACGAATACAATGGTTACTTTTACTTTGGACACAAGTACTTTATGTGAGAATTTCCCTTTTTACGTGGTTTGCCTAAGTTACTCTATTGCCATGAAGTCCCCCTATCATGAACCGTTAATTTCTTGACCGGAGGACCGGTTGAGGGAGCGCGAATGCTGTGAATAGATCTATTGGGAATGAACTCCCCCGTCCGGGTAGATAACAACGCACTACCATGTACACGGACGCATTACATTTGAGGAAACTAGGTGCTAGGCAATGCACCTACCGGGGCACTAACTTATAGCAACGTATACTTAAGGTTTCGGTGTCATGAGCTTAGCGCAACAGTAAATATTATCTATGTGGTACTGTATTTGTTATAGTAGACCCATACATTTTGAAAAATCAACGATCTCACTGTCCATACTACTTATTGAACATTACTAATTTCTGAACACTTTTCATTATATTGCGGTGAAGCAATAAACACTAAACTCTTTTGGTTCTACATTTACTCTTACACTTTTGGCGATTATTATAAGGATTGAAATGGTCATGCATACTTTATAAATCTTTGGATTCCAACATTTACATTTATACTTACAAAACTCTATGAACTCACCAACTTTAATGTTGACACTTTTAAGCATGTTTTTCTCAGGTGAATTAGATGCTTGGATTATTTGATGTGCATTGGAGTCTTTACATTCAAGTTTTTCATGGTGATGCAATTATGGGACAACTATTATTTTGATTTCAGAAAATCAACGAGATTGTTTTACAAACGACACATTTAGAGGTCGTTCTCTTGTATCTTGTGCTATTGTATTATGAAGTAACGCCCCCTGACATATTTCCGCTGCGACACATTTTTGGGGGTGTTACAGATTGGTATCAGAGCCAAGGTTATAGAGAACTAGGTTGCATATTTTACCCTAGACTATAACCGTTTTCACAAACATTGCATCACATCAAACATTTTCAAAGTGCATACACGACCTATTTTTCGTCCTGAAACAAGAGCTCCTGTTACTCAGCTTGATATAACTATTATGCCATATCTACCAGAAAACTGTTTTGTGCTTAGGCTCTTTAATATCACTTATGTATCTTACTGTCTTTATCTGTGCATGATGTGTGATCATTTAAGATCAAATGTAGACCTGTATACACAATCAAAAGAATCACGTCTCGATGAAGTGGCCAAACAAAAACCAAAAGAAACTGGCATGAGGAAGTGGCCAACCAGGAACCAAAAGAATCTTTTCCTAATTTGCATAATGATTCAGAGCGGATAAAATCAGATAAATGTTTAAAGAGTAGATGAAGCAAAGATTGGAAAAGCACTATAAGAGATCCTGATGAACCACCTCTTCTTCGCAGCGCGGTTAGATCAAAGCTCATATTTTTCTACTTGTAGTATAAAAAATAAGCTAGTAAGAGCAATGTTTCAATCCTTGCTCATAATTGGCACGCGTGCAAATATTTTTACAAAACTTAAATAACCTTCTATTAAATATCAATATATCATATTTTTGCAGTTATAGTATTTAATACACTAGCAAAATCAAATCTTCAGTCATTGGTCATAATTTGCACGTGTGAAAATATTCTTACAAAACTTATATATATTAGATATCAATATCTCATATTTTTGCATTTGTAATATAAAAAATACGCTAGTGAGATCAAAGCCTCAATCATCGCTAATAATTTTCACGTGTGAAGATATTCTTAAAAAACTTAAATAATATTCTATTAAATATCAATATATAATATTTTTGCACTTATAATATATAAAATGCGCTACTAAGATAAAATCGCACATATAAAGATATTCTTACAAAACTTAAGTAATCGTCTATTAGATATCAATAACTCATATGTTTGCACTTCTTATGAAAAATATGCTAGTTAGATCAAAGCCTCAATAATTGCTCATAATTTGCACGTGTAAATATATTCTTACAAAACTTAGATAATAGTTTATTAAACATGAATATCTCATATTTTTTCACTTTTAGTATAAAAAATATGCTAATAAAATCGAAGCTTTAATATTTGCTCATAATTTGCACAAGTGAAAGTATTCTTACAAAACCTTAATAATCGTCTATTAAACATGAATATCTCAATTTTTTGTACTTCTAATATAAATAAGGCACTAGTAAGATCAAAGGTTCAATATTTGCTTATAATTTGCACGAGTGAAGATATTTTTACAAAACTTAAATAATCATATATTAAAGATCAATATCTCATTTTTTGCACTTTAAATATAAAACATACTCTAGTAAGATCAAAGCTTCTATCCTTGCTCAAAATTTGCACGCGCAAAGACATTCTTACAAAACTTATATAATCGTCTTTAAACATCAATACCTCCTATTTTTATACTTTTAGTATAAAAAATACGTAGTAAGAGCAATCTTTCAATCCTTGTTAATAATTGGCACGCGTGAAGATATTTTTACAAAACTTAATTAACCTTCTATTAAATATCGATATATCATATTTTTGCACTTATAGTATTTAATACACTAGTAAGATCAAATCTTCAATCCTAGCTCATAATTTGCACGTGCGAATATATATTCTAAAAAAACTTAACTAATCGTCTATCAGATATCAATATATCATATTTTTGCACTTCTAATATGAAAAATACGCTAGTAAGATACTAAGATCAAAGCCTCAATAATCGCTCATAAGTTGCACATGAAGATATTCTTACAAAATATATATAATAGTCTATTAAACATGAATATCTTATATTTTTGCACTTCTAGTATAAAAATACGCAAATAAGATCAAAGCTTTAATATTTGCTCATAATTTGCACGGGTGAAGAT